>PVKM010041465.1:0-13118 GCA_004027735.1 Carollia perspicillata
AGAAAAGGACCACGTGGTTGTGGCAGTGCAAGCAGAGAACCACGCGGACTTGGAAGAGTGCAGACCCCTCTGCAGTGCTGGTGGAGTGGGAGAGAACCATGAGGCGGTGGCAGTGGGGAAGAGCCATGCGGTCCTAGCCAGAGTGCAGATTCCCTTGCAGCTTTGCAAGAAGCGGATCCACGAGGCTTGGCGAGACTGTAAACCCCTGCAGCTCTGGTGGGGGAGAGAAGAGGCTTTGCCTGGACGATAACACAGCCGATGGTGCCAGTGGCCTGGGGACACGGACGTGTGCTGCTTTTCCCGAGTTACGGTAGCCCAGATAAGGGCAGGGGGAGAAGGAAGCACTGTGGGCATCAGTAGTTATCCTAAAGGACTTTGATAGTTTAATGGGGACATTGGGTCACTACTTTAAAGGTTTAAATAAACCTTTCCTTTCCTTTTCACAAATCTCTGGCATTGAGAGATATCTTTCTGATTGGCGGCAGACAGACAAGCCCAGTAGGTGGTCAGGACGGTATTAGTATACCATCCTCTGGAGTCCAGGCCCCTGTGTGTGTGTGTGACTGTTCTGTAACAGTTTTTGGCATCCCTGGGTGGGCCAAATATTGCCCCCGCCTTGGACCTCTGTTCTGTAACATTTAGACACAGGAGCTAATAAAAGAAAGTTTAGAATCATTCTGGGCAGTGGTGAAGGGTTCTGTAGCCTCACTGCCTCACTTTCTTGAAGCTATCTTCATATTATAGCAAAATATGCAATAATTGTGGGTGTTCCTTATTAATGACCTTGACTCATAAAAAACTTCATTATATCTGTATAATGTGCTTGAGAAAGGAGGCACATAAAGCACTTCGTAAGTTCCACGCAAAATGGTTCGAGTAAAAAAAGTTATACTTGAAGATCTGAGCTTTGAATATGTGGACAATTCACCCACATGGAACTGTTCCTTTCCCCATGGCCGTGTTTGTGGAGATGCTAGCTCTCTATCCAGTACTTTTCATCTACGTCACCTCTAACGTGGTATGTTGGGAAGGTATTCCTTGTTTCCATTTTACAGACATGGAAACCGAAGCCTTGTGAGATTAAGGCCATGGGAGAGTTGGGGTTCCAGCCCAACTCCTCTGACTCCAAAGCTCATGACTGTCCCACTAACCGTGCTCCTTCCTAGAAGCAGTCATCTGGAATACGAACGTGCAGAACATACCATAGATAATGGCTTGCATCCCAAATTAGCATACCTCTAATCCTCCAACACAACTCAAGAAACAAAGCCATTAAATGGCCTTGCTTGATACTTACTCGTAAAATGTTGTCCATCCATTTTCATTGCTTTTAGTTGCCAGAAGGCCGGAGTTGCCGTGGTATGTCATCATGGCCAACTCGTGTCCTTGTGTGGTCACACTCCTGAGGGCACTGTTGGTGCCCATAGTCACCCAGTACACCTGGCCATCTGGGACCACCAGCCAGACAGGCATCCCAGTAGAGTCTCGGCGGACATTCACCATGTTGCCATTGTTGTCTGTGATGAGTGTGATGTCACCGTCCCCAGTGTAGGTGAAGTTGTATAAGTAATCTCCTGTGGGCAGGCTTTGGGTGTATAGGTGCTTGCCACTGGTATCAAATAGGTAGAGCTCCTGGTCGATTGGGGAAGACAGCTCATACATGTTCTGGGTGTTGAGGAAGGGCTTGTTCTTCCTGATAAAACGAATTCGGATATTCCCAAGGTCGGCCACATAGAGTTCCCCATCAGCACATACAGCTAAGGAAGATGGAGTATTCAGCTTAGCATCCTTGGCATAACCATCATCGCCAGAGAAACAATCACAGTTGGCATCATTTTTACAGTCACAGCCACTGGGGGCTCCAGCAACTAGTGAGATCTCTCCGCTAGTGGTGACCTGCCTGATTCGGTTGATCTTCTTCTCATCGGTCTCTGCGATATACAAGACGCCGTTGTGAGAGACAGCCAAGGCGGTGGCGGACTCCAGGGTTGCGTGGATGGCCACCCTGCTCAGCAGGAAGTGGTCGATGCCAGGGACCTGGCAGTGCATAGGCCTCCCGGCGACAATGCGCACCTGGTGGTTTTCAGAGATTTGCAGGACCACATTGTTGTCGAGGACATAGAGAGAGTTGTCCATTGGGTTGATGGCTAAGTCTGTGGGCCATTCCAAGCGAACCTGATAGTGGAGATACCAACACTCAAATGCCTGGCAAGGTACTAATCACCCCACACCCCGCACAGCGGCGTCCCAAGTGCCTTCACATGCAGTCCTGCCTGGTCCTTGCAACAGCCTGTCATCAACAGCAGATACCAGGCCCCTAGGGGGTCAGAGTGAAAGCATGCAAAACTACCACTGGGATATCCGATGTTCTCCATTAGATTGACAAAACACGAAGAACAACAACAACCGAAAAAGCAAAGATGCACAAGAAAAGTAGGCAAGAAACAGACTTTGGAGTCAGACGGGCTTGGGTTCACATCCTAGCCCTATGACTCATGACCTTGGGCAGGTTCCCTTGCCTCCCTGAGTCTCAATATTCACACCTGTGAAGTAGGAATGACCGTGGTACCGAGCGCCTGCCCTGCCGTAAGTGCGCGGATAGCGGCAGCTAACGCTGTGTGGCTGGGAAGGGAGGGCGGAGCGAGTCTGGAGGCTGGGGAAGGTGTTGCCCAGAGGCTTAAGAGAAACTCTTCAGGAACCGTTGGTAATATTTTTATATGAAAGGTGACCTCTCAATTCTTGAGTTCATGGGTTAACATGTGGCTAGGTGCTGGGATGTAAAGACAAAATAACCATGGCCTCTGTCTGACATAGTTCCAGACCAGCGATTCTCAAAGTTGGCCACACTGCATGTTCAAATTACCTGCAGTGATTTTAAAAAGTGCTGTGCTCAAATCCCACCTCTGGCCAATTAAATCCCACCCCTGGTCAATTAAATCACAGCCCTGGTTATAGGCCCTGGGCCCTGGCATGGCTTCAAAAGCTTCCAGGGTGACTGCAACATGTGGCAGGAAATCACAGCTGGATTCTCTCTCCTTCGGTGTGACCACCTGGCCAGCAGCACTGGCACTACCCGGGAGCTGGTTGGAAATGCAGAGCAGCTGTCTCACCCAAACCTACTGAATCAGGATCTGCATTTACACAAAATCCCTGGGTGACACTGAAGTCTGCAAAGCCCTGCTCTAGATACTGGTATGTGGGAGCATGGAGAACAGGTGCTCCTAGAAGGGATTAGTGGAGCCCGCAACGGGAAGGATAAGGTTCAGAGGTCCTGGTTCCATGTCTGAGTCTCCTCTGAGCCAGTCTGGGAAAGCTGGTAGGGACCATGGTGAGCCTGCAGGTGGGCACACAGGAACGGCAGCTGACAGGTGTGGGTGAGGCGAGGGATGCTTTGTTGAGTGGACATGGAGGCTGGATTACTGGATATTGTGCACTGGGAGGAGCCGGCAGTAAGGGAAGCCCCTGCCCACTGTGTCCCTACGAGGTCCAGCCCACTGCGCATGGGCAGGAAGTGCTGACGGGTGCTGCCTTCAGCTGATTTGTTTACCTGACCCCTAGGGACACATCAGCTCAGGTTCCCGAGCCCCCTACAAACTGTCGGCATTTGGTCTAATTTGGGCTTATTTAAACACAGGTATACCTTTAGATAATAAATTTCTCTTCCAGGAATTTAATCTTGTACAGCATTGTCTACAAGGGCATTTATCAGAGCCATTTTTAATAATGGTGAAGACTGGAACCAACTGAGATGCCCAATGACAGAGATTTGGCTGAACAAATGATAGTACATTTAGTTCACCCATAAATTAGAATACTCTGTGTAGCAGTTATAAATGATGTTATAAATGATACTTGATGATATCAGAAACTGTTTGCCATGTGTTACGTAGAAAGAACAGGTTACAGAACTATTAGTACAGTGTGTTTGTGATCTGAATGGGGGGAAAACACACAAATTAGATGGATTATGGATAGTGGGGACAGGAAAAGCTTGGGGAATATACACCGAGATATTGACCACGTTAGGATTAGAGGTAATTTTAACTTTCTTCTTTGTTGCTTTTAACTTTTTATATTTCCTACCACGTACATGTGGCAGTTTACAAGTGTAAAAGGAAACCCCGGTGAATTGTACACTCATGAGGTGGGGCCGCCTTCGCCCGCCCCTTTAGCTCAGGGCCTTTCTCACGTCTTCCCTGCAGGGTCCTCAGGCCCTGCTTCCTGGAGTCTTCCTGTCCC
Source organism: Carollia perspicillata (assembly GCA_004027735.1). Lineage (NCBI taxonomy): Eukaryota > Metazoa > Chordata > Mammalia > Chiroptera > Phyllostomidae > Carollia > Carollia perspicillata. The sequence goes on from PVKM010041465.1 coordinate 4,240, forward strand.
CTCACTCCCAGCCTGGGACTCTCTGTCCTCACAGAACGAGGGAGCCTGCGGCAGGGCAGAGCTCCCGGCCAGCCGGCGCTCCCCGGAGCGCAGAGGCCCAGCAGCCTTCCGCTGCATCAAGAACACAGTTTACTCTAAAGTGACAGGGGAATTTTCAATTTCCTAAAACCCGTTTCTTGTCAACACTAGCTGCTAAATATTTTATGCCCTCTGGTCCTGTGGCACCTTAGGGACCTGCTTGCCCAGACCTTTCTGCCTGTCACTGTGATGAAAAGATGGCTCCCTGATGGGTGGGGGAGGGAAGGGGGAAGGAAGGGAAGAGTGAGCACTTTCCTGCTCTCTCCTTTACACCCAGGTGTGCAGAGGTGCCTGGGAAAGAGGGAGCAGTGCTCTTGGAGCCAGTCCTCACTGCCGCTGTGCCTGTGTGGTGCTCCAGACCAGACCAAGAGCCTGAGTTTCCCTGACCTCACCTCCCTGCTCGTGATGATCACACTGGAACCTAATTTCCCAACACCCACATGGAAAGGAACAGCACTGGTAATCTCTGTGGCCCCTCCAGCTCCTGCGCTCCGTGGTCCTGAGGTGGCACAGGGATCCCCACTCTCCTGTCCTCCCGAGCATTCTGTGTCTTTATGAAAGCACTTTGAACTGGCTGCCTTGTTACAGAGTCACTTGCTTTAAAAAATGGCTTGTCAGATGAATGAACAAATATGTGGCTGTGGATGGCGCTGAGAGGGTGAGCTGTTTGGGGCCAGGACACCTCACTTCCTATCTCAGTTCTACAGTTACTGCAGGTGTCATCTTATTCAAGGACTTAAACACTTTGAACTGCTTTCCCCATATGTAAATGCAGGTAATAAATATTAAATAAAGTAATTGTGAGAATCAAACAAGACGATGTACAAGGTGATTCTTCGCAAATTATAAAGAGAATGAATATTTACAGCCTATTGGTAGCTGGCAGGCACCATGCGAGGCATTGATATACATGATTTGATTTTAAAAAATTCATTTCCAATCCCTGGTGGAGCCTAGGGCAGGGCTCTGCATTTATAACTGCATTTTGTGTCACCAAGCCTCAGTGTCTTGATCTGTAAAATGGGAAGAGATTATCTACCTGTTGGGATTATTATGACAGTTAATAAGAACAGTGATGTAGTACTTATCTTTGCATCCCCATTTCTAACAGTGCCCGGCACATAATACGTCTTCAAGAAATCATTTTGCACCCTAAGTAGAGTTACCCTCTTTGCCTGTGGTGGCCACAGTTTGCAGAGCTGAGAACTAACCTCCTGTTTTGAACAGGTGACACCTTCTGTCCCTTCTGCACTCTGTGCCTGCCTCTAGTTTCTCCTGGGGTCTGGTCTTCGTCTCCTCCCAGAGGAACTGGTGCAAGTTCCTTGCTTCTGCCCCTACTCTTGCCTCTGAGCTGTGTTCTGAGTTCTCTGGCTTCCCTCTCTATTCCCTGTGGATGGTAAGGTAGCTGGGAGTCTGTAACAGGCAGCTCTGAGAACAAAAGCTGGTACCGCCTGCCCATGTATGTGTATAAAAATATACACCTGTGTCTGGAGAGTTCAGTGGAAAGAATTCCATGCTTAGACAAGAGTAGTGGGGACTAGGGACACAGAGACTTCTTGTCCAGGATTTCTGAATCAAAGTGTGGGATTTCACCCCCTCTGTTAGATGCCAGTTTGTCTTCCAAGCCTTTGATCCGGCTGCTTGGCAGTACCTCCATCTAAAGTCAAACCACTTTCCAATGAGTGGATTGAGAATTTTCAGCATCCGGTGCTGGCTGGTGGAGGGCCCGCTCTGAGGATTGCATACACTTGTACTCACATCCTCGGGCCCTGGCAGCTTCCTGTCTGGCCAACTCTAGCTTGCTCACAGACAGGAGAGGGAAGCTCTCCAGCCAGCAAGTGTAAGCTGCCAAACTGGAAAGATGAACGGCAGAGACCAGATTTCATGCTGGAGTGTAACAGCCACATTAGCTGGTGCAGAGGGAAATCATCTGAACATCCGCCAGGGACAGGACACGGGTGCCGGGGCTGCTGGCAGCAGCTATGGGGCTGCGGGAGAGGGGCTCCGCGACACATCATAACAGAGGTGGGTGTGACCCGTGAGGCCTCCCAGCCTCTGCTGCCTGCTGAGCATCAGGGAGTGGAAAAGGGCCTGTGTGGGGGCGCCCCTAGAAGTGAGGGGGTTTGGAAAGCTGAGTGTGGCTACTGCTGACACCGATGTGCAATTTATCATAACCCAAGCCTCTCGTTTCCTTGGTTTTGCTAACATTGGCAAGATGGGTGTTCAGAGACAGCGCTGGCCAGGCCCTGCCCAAAACTCTAGTAATAATGGACACATCCCTTACCAAGTCCGTGCAGGGTAAATTAAAGACATGCCGAACAGCAGTTGCTCTGTCTTCCTCTGGTCTACACTAGGTTCCTGGTGCCCGCCTGCTGAGATCAAAGGTCTTTGGGGTAGAATGGTAAGTTCCTTCCCCAACAGACCCTAAATCACGCTTCCCGTTTCAACTCCTGCCACTATTTCCTTACAAGAGCTCTACGCTCGGGCATTCAACTTTCCAGTGTTCCTTGAGCATACCAGGCCCTTTAACATCTTTGCACCTTTGCACGTGCTGTTTCCCTTGTATGACCCGTCTCTGTTGTTCCCTGCCCCAGCACACCCCGATTCAACCCTCAACACCTGGCATGCATGTCACCTCCTCTGAGAAAGTGTGCACTGAAACTTCTGTTTATCGATCATCTCTGACGTGCCAAGGAGCACTAGGAGACTCAGGAGCACTGTTTCATGTATTCCTGAAGCAACCCTGCTATTTCAGGATGTGAACGACGATGATCGAAGGACCTCGGACACTTGTCTAAAGTTACTCAGCCAGTAAGCGGCAAAGTCAGGAGTCAGTCAGTCAGTCAGTCAGTCAGTGACTACATCACCAAACACTGGTTGCGTTCCCACTGTGTACCAGACACCCTGGTTATAGTAGACAGGATGGGCAGGATTCCTGTCCTCCTGCAGCGTACGGTCTAGAAAAAGGACAGATAATGCCTAAATAGTTGTATTTCCGAAGAGGGACGTCAGGTGGCTATGGATTTAAATTCACACTGCGAATCTCTGCTGTCTTTGAGGCTTCCTGGGGCAGATTCCTTACTGGGGCGGCTTCTCTCGGTCACCGACTTGTCACCCCTGATGGTGAGCTCCCAGAGCACAAAGCTGCACCCCACTCATCTCAGTGCCCTGAGTGTTCTTCACAGACCCAGCACCAACAGTGTGCTCCTAAAGGCTTGTGTGGTAGGAAGAGGAAGCGTGAGGACGGGCGTGCACACCCAGGCCCAGGGGCCTGTCGGAGGAAGTGTTCTCCTTACCTGAGAAATATCCATGACGGAGTCACAGCTGAGGGGCCGTGCTGAGGTGAGGTCATTGGAGCCCAGGAGGGTGGAGATGACCCCATTCTGATCAATGCGTCTGATCATGGTGCCGTCCACAAAGTAAATCAGCCCGGACTTGTCCACAGTGATGCCTGGGGCAGAGAGTTCAGGGTTAGGGGTGGTGACAACCCACATACTCACGCAGCCTTTGCGGGCTGACAGAGAACCTCCCCTCCACGATTTGATTGGATCTCCTGCGTATCATTCATTCTCCTTCTGACTATGAGGAGACAGACACTAGACACGTGGAGTGACTTGTTCGAAGGAGGCAGTAGGACCCAAGTCTTCAGACTCTCCAGGGCTCTGGTCCTGGGGCTGTTGACCTGTCACCTTGGCCATGCACTGAAACTGGATGCCTAACTTCTGGGGGTTTGTTAAGTACTATAGGCAGCGGTAAGGAGAATCTTTATCGAAACTGTGAATTATTTAAACTAACCTACTTCTGAAGACCTGTCATTATAGCAGTCAAATCTCCTTTTTGGTAACAATTTTTCTCTTCTTCCAAGATAATCATCCTTCATGTTTTTCTATTTTGTTGCTATTTTAGTTTCATTGGTCATTGAAGAAGTACAGAACCTAGAAAAAGAAGCCTTTGGATTTGTGTAGAGAATATTGGTGAAGTTGATTTCTAAAAAAGGCACGTTGAAGAGGGGAGTCAAAATTATGAAAAGTCATCTGCTCCATTCGCTAGATTGTCCCATTCCACTGACCTTCTCCCTGGCCAGCGGTGTGACCTGGGGTGAGTCACTGGATGGCTCTGCCTTTGTTTTCTCAGCTGTTAAATGGAGGGATTAGCCTGACTGTATTGCTTCCTCCTGGATGTGTGCAAATCGCCTGGGAGCCTGCTGCAATGCACTCCCTGGGAATGCTGTTCAGGAAACTCTCAGTGGGGCCTCAGCATCTATCTGTATTTTTGACAAGCACCTTGGGTGATAATGATACACATCAACGTTTGAGAACCTCTCTAGCAAATCAGTACTTCTTGACCAGGGATGTGCATCAGAATTACCGGAAGGGTTTTTTCAACATATACCTTGGCCTCACTCATGGAAATACGAATTCAGGGGATGGCTGGGATGAGGACCGAGGCTGTTCAAATGCTCACGGGAGATACCGACTTCCCCCTCAGGTCAAGAATCACAGGAGGCAGAAGTGCGGGGGCTGGGGCCGAGCCTCAGACGAGATGTTCCCCCGAGGGGCACAAGGTCTAGAGGGGAGGCCCAGGAGTGAGTCAGTGCCGTGTCGGGTGTCCCTAGGGAATGACAGAAGCCCACGAGGGGTCATGATGGAATGAAGGAGGTTCTGGTCAGTGTCGTTCTGTTCAGTTGTCCCTGGGGAAGGAACTGAAAGAAGGGGTCAGAAAAAGCTTCCCAGAGGTGGAGACTCTTGAAGTATAAAGCTTTCCAGTTGTATAATCTTGGGTGAGTCACTTCACTTCCAAGTCTCAGTTTCCTCATTGAAAAATGGGGATAATAACATCTGACTTGTAATAGTTAGTCCTCAGTAATTATTAGTGACTTACAACTATGAGAATGTGACCAGCACTTTGTGGGTTCCAAGGCCTTTGCTCTGGAGGCCCGCCTGTCTAGGAAAGGTCAGAGGGTGGTTTTGGATACCAAGGGCCTCTGAGGGATCAAAATGCATGGGGGCACTCGTTCCGTCCACCCCCTCCATAGGCTGTTCAGGGCTGGGGAGCGAGTCCCCACAGAGGACTGGGCAGCCTCAGGGCAGGGAAGCCTCTCTTCCATCCCCGTCTGCCTGGGATGTAAATCAATTACATTCTTCAAGCACCGAGACAGAAGTTTCCTTATCTGCCTGGATGTGCTGTCACTCGCTTCCATCTGCTGGGACTGATGAGTGCTCCACGAACAATCGGGTTTCTTGTTTACAGAGTTGGCTGCACAGGCTAATGGAAGTGATCTGTCCTCTAATTAATTACTTCATTTTTTCTTTTGTTGTGCTAAATAGATGAACATCTTTTTGCCTCCCTGCTACTAAGTGTCTGCATATTGTGGCACCCTTGTCATTTCTATCTAGGTTAATTATAGGCTTTTGGGCAATTTCACTGCCACTGTGTGTGTGTGTGTGTGTGTGTGTGTGTGTGTGTAGGGTGGGGACATGTGTGTGTAAAGCAGCGAATTGCAACTGGTGTGTCACAAGAATTTTTACAACACGCGTTCCCTATTTTGTCAGGGGCACTGACCTCTTTTCCCTGAGACTGTTGAGTTAAAAAGTGACAACAGCCATAACACCAATAGTTATCTTATCCACTGCGAATGAATCAAAATTATACCTATTTTTTGCCAGATCGGCAAATATTATATTTTTTTGTCATGCAGTGGATTTTTAGTAATTAGTGTATGTGTGTCTTGAGATGAGAAAGGTTGCAAATCCCTGGTGTACAGCAACTGAGAAAGACCTGGAGAGAGTAAAGCTCCTCAGAAAAAGAAACACTGGTTTTAATTCACAGAGTAAAAAGTTGTAACCGAAAGGGGTCTCGGGGGCCATGTAGCCCAATCTGCTCATCTACCGATGTGGACCCTGAGGCCCAGCGGAGGAGGCCACAGAGCCAGGGACTGGCAGGGCAGAACCATGGCGCAGGGGCCCGAAGAGCAAGCTCTTCCCAGCCCGGGCTGCTCTCTCAGTATCGGGAAATCATACTTAGGAGGAAGGTTAACCCCAGGTGTCGCAATATCTATGTCACAGAGTTACCACCTGACCGCTGCAGGTATGTGGTAGAGACATCTGATATTATATGCTGATGTATGATATGCTCTGATATGATATAATATAGTATAACAATTACAATAGGAATCACCATTTTGGGGAGGTTTATCATGTGACTGGTATCAGCGCACTAAACGTTTACATCCTTGGTAATATTTAATGTCTACTGCAACTGTATAGTACATCTCTATTTTATAGATGAGGCAAATGAGGCTCAGAGAGGTTAAGCAACTCACCCAAAGTCACACAGCTATTAGGTGGCAATGTCTGATTTTGAATACAGGACTGCCTGATTTCACTAGCATCTAACTGCTTTGATTTGAAACAAGGCCCTGAAATCTGACACTATTTAATAATGTAATCACTCGTGGCATTTTTATAGGTATGGTAATAAAATATATTAATTTTGATGCTCAGAATCATCCTTGAAGGTAGACACAGAAGGTATTATTACCCCTGTATTATTGATGAGGACCCTGAGGCTTAGTCACTATAGGTCACTGGCTCTACTGTGAATGATGATGGCTTCTCGTCTAAAAAGCCTTCCCAGTTTCCTGGGCACAGAGGCCTCTCTCGGCTTCGGACTCCTATGCACAGCTCCTTCTCCTTGCACCCCAGGACACGCTTCTCCCCCTCCCCCAGATCAGAGTGATTCACGTTCAAATCCTTCTTCTGTTACGATAACCTTGTCTGTGCCACCACCGCACACTGCACACTCGGTGTGCATTCCCAGTAAGTACCTGGTGAGTAAGTGAATGAAAACTGTGACTGTGGGTATAGAGAAGTCCAGCTTCTTGCAGGACTCAGAATTGAAACTTACAGTTACCCCTTCCGACAGCACACGGACACGTGCAGCGGTGACACAGTGCCATGGCTGTATAGAATAGTACTGTCAGAGCTAGCGTGAATGTCCGGAAGTAGGCGAGGGATGAACGTACGATGGGCCATCCACTGGATGGAGTACCATACGGCCATTCAAAGTCAGTACAAAGACCAATGATGTGGGGATATGTCCACAATTTATCAGTTAGGGGAGAAAAGTAGGTAGGTTACTAGAAGTCTGTTTAATGAGATCTCGTTTTATTTTTGGTGAGTATTACATACACCCAAACACTTAGAAAAAGGACTAGGAGGAAAGCTACGAAATGTTAACTGAGAACATGTTTGGCAGGTAGAACTATGATCATCTCAACTTTTCTCCATAGAGGTCAGGATATTTTCCAAAATTTTTACCACGATGAGCATTTACGTTTTTTTGGAAATGGAAGACACCCCGTAAAGGTTACTGCAAGTGTTTAAAAAGAAAAGCCTTACCCCTGGGGTTGGTAAGTGTGGCTTCCGTGGCCTTCCCGCCATCCCCGCAGCGCGTGTCATCAAAGGGGAGGCACTGGTCACCTGTCCCGGCGACCACCTCAGAGTTCTTGACCAGGTCCTTCACCACCGTGGTGGACTTGATCTTGAAGACCCGCCGGCTGTTGGTGTCAGAGAGGAAGACGGCCCCGCTCATCGGGTCTGTGGTCAGGTAGTACTTATGCGCTGGACTGTGACTGGAAAACAAGACACACCAGTTGGTGGGCACTTTCCTTCTTCCTATCAGGCAGCCCGAGAAGCACAACGTAAATCCAAGCAAATATGTCTTACATGAATGATGTCCCCATGTTGGGTGATAGTTCCCTAGTTTGTCTGACCCCAGCGCGGGGTCTAAATCTCCCTCTCCCTCCCACCGGGCTGTTAATGCTAACAGTTACCACTCCCAGCCGCGTGCCACGCCCACATCAAGCGCTCAACACGAGTTTTCTACAAAGGATTATCAATGAGGCTAACAACAGTGGCTTGGACATCCAAGCCAGAAACATGGAAGGGCTTGACTTTAAAATCACTTAAAGAGTTTGACACATAATCTCTTCTTCTACAGAATTCTTACAGCTGCCATAACTCTTCTTGGGACCCACTGGGAAGACCCCGGCCAGATCTGACTCCCCGCCAGCACCAACAGTGTCTTCACTGGACACTCATGCTATGCTTATCGGGAGCCCAGGAGTGCCCTTCCTGCAGTCAGATATAAATGAACTGCAGGATTTGTTTGTAATTTGCAGCTACGTCCCAGGAAAAATAAACAAAACACAGGGGCAGTGCTGATGGCTCTGCATCTGGAAAACGGTCATCAAGACAAGGCTGGGCTAGTGGAGGAAAGGGAAGTCAGACCGCGACTGCGCGGGGCCATTCCAGAGACAAGGCGCTGCCTCTGGGCACCGGGTAGGAGAAGTGCACAGACTTTGGGATCCGAGCTGTCTGGGTTCAAAGTCCGGCTCTGTTATTTCCACGTTCTGAAACTTGAGCAAATGACTTGGCCTCCTGAGCTTCAGGTTTTCTTCCTCTGCAAAATGGGGATGTTAACAGCTACCTTGCCGGTGTATTGTGAGAGTCATATAAAATCATATGACGCAAATATTTAGCATCATGCCTGGCACCTTGTAGGTACTCAATAATCATAATTATTGTTTTAATTACTAGTCACTGTGCCTGTTTCTGCAGTTAGAAAGGACTACAAGGTAGGAACCTCTTATTGGGCTTAAATTTTACTAGCACATGGTACTGATTTATAATTTCTTCCAAGTCTAGGCCACACTGGAATTGGACTCATAACTCCTGGGAAGCTGTTTTCAGTTCTTGTGTGGCCTGATAATTCCCGGGTTCTCAGATGGCATGTCACTA
>PVKM010041466.1:0-13107 GCA_004027735.1 Carollia perspicillata
GTTCCATCTATAAATTGCTAAGCAGGAATTTTCATTTTGGCTTACTATAAAAAAATAGCTGGAGTGTTTCAAGAGATTCTATGTGAATCAGAGTCAGTAGTACTGAAAAATGTTCATTAAATTGGGATTGCTTACAGAAAGTCCATTTCGATTCAAAATTTCCTAGGAGCATTAAATCCTTTTTCTGTTTAGGGTGCTAACGATGGTGCTTTGCAGGGAAACTAAGAGAGAGGTGGGGGTAGGCTAGATATTGAGACCCCAATTTCCTACACGGTACCACAACGTCATTCTACATTTATATAATGGCTTTGAGTTGGGACTGCGAAAAGAAAGGGTTATTAGCAGGGTAACTTCTCAGTAAATGGTAGGAAATGTCAATTCCAACTTATTATTGCTTAATTAGAACATTTTACAAGATATTTTCAAATTTCAGCATTTTCAAATGTCAACTTGTAACACTCGCAAATAATTTTTTTAAAGCTATGAAACTAAGCCTTATACCTTTGCCTTTCGGAAATAACCCGTGGCGATGCCGGGTTGCTGTAGAGAACTTCAAACCCTCTCACCTCGCTGGAGCTCACCTGCCTGTACCATCCAATCAAGCTGGAAAAGGGGCTTGAATGGGAGGCACACAGCTTTGAGCTCAAATGGCCTCCTTTCTGTTTTCAGCCACCCACCATCAGGCTCCACTTTATATGCAGACATCTTTAAGGAGAGACCGGGTTGGTCATTATCGCTCTGCAGCGGAAACAGAAGTGGTCTAATTGGTGGTGACCCATGCGCTGTGTGAACTGCCCCTCCAGGGTGAACAAGCCAGGACCAGCCAAGATACCTCCATAGAAAGTGGAGGGTTTTCTGTAGTCAAGGAGAAGTTGGCGGCCTTGTTGTACAGCCTTCGCAGCACCTTTCAGAGGAGGACTAGTCACAAATGGGTGTGTGAACAAGGAGCTCGTTTCCTTCCATAATCTTTACTCCGGAGACCTCACTACCTCACTTCCACACCTCTTCCCATATCCACACAGTCTGTCCAGGGAGCCGTGGTGATATCCGTCTGAATGTGGAAGAGAGATTCTTTACTAGGAGAAACTGCATTATCTGTGATGAAAACAAAAAAACTATCATAGGCACACGCTTGTGTTCCAGGTATGATGCCCAGCTAACAGTACCCCAACTGACCTTCCAGAAAAAGCCACTAACACCCTGGCATTCTCTCACAGCAGGGAGCCGGGGCGGTGGATGGAAGAGCATTTCTCATGAAAGCTGGCTCCCATCCCCAAGACGGGGGTCAGGAATAGCTCTCACTCCTCAGAAGACCGGGCTCCATCCTGAGCCCAGACATGTGGCTGCTCCCTCGGTGGGTTCCTGACGTCAAAGGAGCTGTTCCTGCCCCCGTCACCCAGGAAATACATTACTCAAGACAATGCTGTAAATCATAATGAGACACCCAGACCTGGACCTGGGTCAGCGGTGCTCAGTTCTTGCTGAAATCTGTTTTTTGTAACCTAACTGTCTATCTAGGCAATCACTATCGGAATTGTGGTTCCTGCCATCTACCATCTACACCAATTCTTTTGTGTTTCATTAAATACTTAGAAACTATACATCACAGGCATTAAAAATCCTCATTTTCTGAAAGTTTGTTCACAGTTTTTAAATAATTTTCCACCTGAAATATACTCATGGTCTTATATCTTAAGGACAAAGGGCTGGAAAGGTATACTCAAGCACCTCAATGTCTTCTATCAGAATCTAGTATTTGCTAATTATAATAAATAGTACAGGACCAATTTATGTTCCATTTATTATATTAACGTGGGTGTTTATATCCATTTTCCAACCTTTGTGAAAGTTAAGTCGACTATAGGCTGCAGCCCAGGAAAGCCTTCTAGGTGACCAGGCCCTAACCTGGGGTCCTTGGACTCTCATTGGGTCTAGGGACAGAACCCAGCAAGTCCCCTAGCTGGAATAGAAAAAAATTCATCTTTATTTCCTCTACCTCCAGTGGAAATTTACTATTTTCTTCAACCTTGAATGTTGGCAACACAGCATCACAGTACTGGTCAATTCTGTTACTGGGTTACCACTAGAATTAACATGTATTTTCATATCACATTAGGTTATAACAGCTGTCTTGCAACAACAATTATATTCATTTTTACTTTAATATCATGGTCCTTGAAACATCTACCCCCACACCACATTTTTGTTCAATTTTGAAAACAGTACTTTAACATAAATGATTTCTTTCACTCTCCTATGTATTATCTTTTATGCACTTAAAAACATTATCCTGAGAAGTCATCCACAAGTTTCCACAGACCAACTAAGAGGTCTAAGGTAACAAAACAGGTTAAACATCACTGTTAGGCACTTGTATTTAATAACATTAATAACTGCAGGGAAATCATAAAAATAAAAGGCTTGCTATAATCGAGTGCTTTAATAAACAATATTTTATATCCTCTGCCCTATTTTGAGTTAACTGTAGATTTCAATTCTCATTTGTTCTAGTTCTTGAAGTGGTTGAAAAGAAGGAAGCCCCCATTCCCTGGGAGATGCAATTATACAAGTGGAAGGTGGTGAGCCAGGATTAATCACCGCTGTCGCAAACCCAGGGTGGGTGGATGGGTATACCACCAACCACGCTGCTTACAGGGACAGTTCGCAGAGAGTCTTTCTCTTGTTATTTTGTGATGCTGATTTTTCATTTCATTAAGTAGGGTTAAGAACCAAAGCATCTGTTGTACAGAGGGGCAATTACATTCTAGGTTTGATCATCAGGTCCTTGGCTTTTCCCCAGGAAAGCACGGGCTATCCACAGAAGACAGAGGGCAGAAATGTCATGGCTTCAGACTTACCCAGACACGGAAACACCTCTGTCTGACTGGTTAGCCACAAAGCCCAGACCAGGACAAAAGACAGACAGATGTTACAACTCCGTCCTAACAGGGTTTTTAAAACAGATCGTGTTGGCTTCCTACTGATCTTATTCTTTTAAATATTTTTTCAGCTACTTGTTTTTTTGTCCTGCGTACATTTCAGCAGAGCCAAATAGTTCGACGGCCCTTCTCAGGGTCCTGAGGATGCGGGTATCCAGTGGTGACATGGCTGACACTGTACACTTAAAACATTTCTGAAGGACGGTTGCGATCCTCTGTTCTGATGACCTTCATTCTATCCACAAAAACACCACAAGGGATAACTCTTCACAGGGTCATGGTCATGCACATTTACTTTCGAAAGTGATTCTGGGACTCCCGCCTACCCATCTCAACATGGTTGATCCTTCTCAGTTCCAGTGACCTGTGTACTTGCTGTGAATCCCTAACACATTCACCAGACCTGGTGGAAGTGAAATGGTCTAGCATAAAAAAAATAGCTTTATTTTTATATTTCAATGTTAAAAAACACACACACACAGCAGGGGCCATTTTCCCTATAGATCCACCGCCTCTATATATTTCTGTCCTCATACCTTCACTTCACTCTCCAAGCTTTGAAGAGTAACATTTTTAAAGACCCTGAAGTTCAACTGTTTCAATCTCCGGACTTTGTAGATAAGAAAGTTAGACCTAAACAGACTGAATGGTTCAGGCAAAACCATTCAGCTGCCAGAGCTGAGGAAAACGCATTTCCTGTGAGGTTTTTTTTTTTTTTTCATTTCACTATGGCATCCTCTCACCCTCAGCTTAGAACCACTGTGTGTTCTTGTATTCACGAACATTCAATACTGAAAAAAAAACTATTATCAAGGACATGTGTTAACATTTTAAAAAACAGCTGTGTACAATCTATTTTTTATTCACAGCTCCATATCCCCTTCTGCAATTGGCAATTTCCCACATCTTATTTCGGCTCAACAATTGGAAGCCTATCATTACTTACAAATAAACACCTTACAAAGTTCTACTTTAAAATGTTTATAATTAGCTTTCCAATGACTAAACAAAGAATCAATCCCTGTTAACAGTTCATTAAAACTTGTGTGTATTCACTAATGAATTTTTATGAAACTGAATATAAAAATTTTAGGCTACAACTAGAAGACATTTGAAAGTAATGGATTTGTTAAATTGAACAATCTTTTTAAAAAGCACCCAAACATATGAATTCCTGTTTCTTATAAATAAATCCCATTTGTTTTTTTAGTATAAAGCCCAGGAAGTCACTCATTGTAAAGTGGATTGAAATAAAAGGTTAATAGACTAAACTATGAGAAAATTCACCCAATGGGGGAATAAAACACTTTAAAAGCCATTCAAGGTAGGATCCTAGCAAAATAGCAAAATAAAATGATTTAAGCAGGGACTTCAGAGAATATTCCCACATCACAGTAGGATTGAAGGTGTTCCTCTGTTTTCAGTGGTAGTAACAGAAGACACAGTAAATGAAAGACTCAGATTTTTGACTCATTTTGTTTATCTATAGAACTCAGATGGAAACAATATAGTCGCTGCCCAAGCGAGGAGGACCTCACCAAGGAAACAATATTGGATGGAAAACACGGCTACCTATCCCAATCACGGTTTGATACAGTCATCAGTTGAAACTTCAGGTCGTAATAAAAATTTTTAGGAACTGAGAAAAATGTTATCTCTCTTTGCCTATGGCGACTCTCTGACAGGGAAATGAATTGATGGTTACTTTTTTTTCTCCAATTAAAAAGCTGCAGGTAGAAAAGGGGAAAAAGATAGATGGAAAAGCCAAAATTAAATGATAACCTTAAATGTTTGTAAAGACCTGAGCTAGAAAAAAATTAAAAGGCTGATAATGCTAGAGTAGTGGCTTTCAATGTTAAAACACTATCTTTATAGTTAGAAAATGTTAAGGAAATACAAAATATCTTCCATGGCTCTTAAAATACAGAAGAATCACTGCTTGTACGAGGCAAACCATGACCAGATTTCTCTAGATTTTACATCCAATCTGTCCCTAAGTCTTATCATTCTCATAGCCTCAGATCTTTTGAATCTACCCCATTGCTCTTCCCAGAGCCTCTATGTGTCCCCATGTCCTCCTCATCCTCACTTGGAAAGCCACAGTAGTCACCTGGCTGACCCTCCATGTGGCAGCCAGGGGGCCCTTTCTAAATCAGGTGCTGTCTGCTGATGGGTAGAATCCTCTGCAGCTTCTCCATCACCTTTAGGATAAAGTTCAGGTGCCTGCCTGAATTGCCCCTCCGGCCTAGCCTTTCAACCCAGATCCTACCAGGCCTTCGCTTTCTCCAGACCCTGAAACACACGTGCATACTCTCTCTGCTTTCCAGATAAGCAAAAAACTTGCAGTTCAACAACACAAGAGAGCTCCTCCCTCTGGGCCCTTGTAAATGCAACTCCTCGTACATAGAGTACCCTCCCCTGTACCAGATGTGCTTGCAGGACTGAGCTCAAAAAGCTCTTTTGGGAAGTGTCCCCAGACTTCCCCCAGAGTGAGGCGCTTCCTCATCTGTGTGCTCCTGGTGCCTTATCCGTACTCGGCGATGTACTCATCATAGTGTACATTCTCTCCATCAATTCTGTAGGTCTGTATGGGGAGGGGATCACGCCACATTTATCTCTATTTCTCAAAATCGTAACTGACAAAAGAATGGATATCGAATTAATGTATGATGAATGAATGAATGAACTCGGTTAAACCATTATTCATTTAATATTGAATAAATATCTAATATCTACTATATGTCGGACACTGTGTTGGGTGCCGAGGATATACTAATAAAAAGGCATGGTCTCTATGATCAAGAAACACTTGAGCGAATGTAGGCAAAAGGAAATGGCCTGTACCAAGTACCACGAAGCACAGCCGCTCTGGCATATATGACTTCATTTACTCCTCCTCTGGCTGTGTGATGGGCTGTCCATCCAATTTCACAGACAGGCTCTGAGAGCTTAACAAACTATCGAGGTGCATGAAGTTAGTCCCAGAGGCAGAATTTGAATACAATTGCACATAATTCCAGAGCCTATAACCCTTCCGTAGCTTTGTATTTTTCTAATGTTTCAACGTGGAGTTTCTGTTGTTGATTTGTTTACACCCAACAGGAGCTCTGGGAACCAGACGACAAGACGGCCTGGCACAGGCCTCCCTCGGCAGGGACTCTCGGACCGTCCCCCCCAGGACTTAGACTTAGAGGTGGTGCTGTCGGTTCTACGAATGTTTTCCTTTTCCTGTTTCGTTCGGAGAACTCAACAATAGACATACTAAATCCACTGTGGCCTCATCCAGACTTCAAGAAAGACCTCTCATTCCAAAACCTTTAAGCTCCGAGGCTGAACCACTGTGTTTAGCCGACACAGTGAATTGTCAAAATCCAATGAAATTGAATATTGTATGACAATGATTGCAATATCGCTGATAGTGATGACAATACTAACAATAGCGACAGTGATTGTGGCAGCGTCCCTGCAAAATTGAATGGCACTCAAAAAATAAAAGGGAAAAGTGCATTTGCCTCTTGAGTGCATTCTCCCCATAAAATACTGGCTCTTTTAACAGAGAGATTTCCATCTTTAAATCTCCTGGGGAATGTATTTCCTACCGTTCTTCTCTCGAAAGCCCCGGTGCTCTCGGTAGTCCTCACTTTGTTTTATTCTTTCCTTTACTCCCACAGTCGTGCCTGTGAGCACGAATCAGGTGCTCAGTCATCACCGGCCCCTGATTATGTGCAGAAACTGTGTTTATGTTTTTCACCTACAAGAATTTCTATAATTCCTGCTAAGTATCATACAGTGTCATGGGTTCTTTACAAGTATTAATTCATTTAATCCCCACAACCTTGCTGTGAGGTAAGGTACTATGATTACCCTCATATGATTAATGAAGAAATTGAGGAGAAAAAAAATGTAAGTAAATGGCCAAGGTTACAGCAAGGACCCAAAGCCAGGCCATCTGGCAGCGAAAGGCCTTGCTCTAACCTCCAGGCCAGGCTGTTTCTCCGATAAACGTGGTAATCCATACAGAAATCCTGGAAAGGAGTGTCGGCATGGGACACAGGATAATCTTTGACTTCGAACCGTAGAACTTTATATTCCTGGTGCAAATGCAAGACTCATTGAGCTCCTCTTGTGAAGAGACAGCACGTAGACGGTCAAAGCTTTTCTGGGGCTAGGAATGATTAAGAGAAGGAATCCTCTGATCTGATAAGCCATTGATCTCAAGGCACTGGTGCCATCGTTCAATTAAGAGCAGTCAAGGGGCCCTAAACACCTGCCCCCAGAAAGCTCTCTAACGCTTCTGAGAAAGGCCGTCCTCAAGAAGAAGTCCACCGATTCAGAATGTGGCTACAGCATCAAGTCAACCGAAACACAAAGCCCTTTTGAGAAATGCTTCACCTTAAATTAAACTAGATCCCAAATGAAGAACATCAGCCACGAACAGGGTGACCATCTCTGCCCGTTTGCCCGGGACGATTCCTGATTTCACCATCTGGTCCAGGAGTAAGTACTCGTAGCACGTTTTTGCTCCCAGAAGCCTAGTGGTTTGGGGGATGAAATATGTAACAACCCTTACCATGGATGAACGAGGGTTGGTTGTAACTCTTAATACACCCAGGAAAGAATTCCCTCTGCAAGTGAGCGTGCACAGCTTCCCTAAGCATCTCTAAACTAACCACTTCTGTTTCAGAATGCTTCCCCTAAAATTCAATTCAGTTACTAAATCCCCTTAAACATGCTAACCAGGGAAAAACTGACAAAGAAAAAATACTTTTTACACTACGTCGCCACCAGTACAAAGCGCCATCAAGGCATGAGAGACGTGGTCCCTGCCATCCAGGTGTGCACCCTCCAGTGATTCAGAAAAACCACAGGCAGCCGGCACTGGGCTAAGCCCTGTAAACATCGGACTTAATCCTCACGACAACCCTGTGAGACAGGAATCAGTGCCTTCTTTTCAGAAAAAGAAACACAGGCTCGGAGGTCACCGCGGAGAGGGCAAATTTGTCATTTGGACACTGTCGAAGTAACCTGGCATTTTTAGCTCCCGTCCCTACTGCGTGTTTGAGATGACAGAACGTTTCAATATACACATGACAAGAGTCTTCATAATTCACGCGGCCTCGACTTTCATTTCTCACCCAGTGAAACGTCAGTCCCTCTCTTGCACCAGTTCCGTGTGTCTGTCTCTGGATGCAACGTCAGACGCAGGTACGGCCAATGGCACCGGCGCTGTCTGTGCAGCAGCCTGTACACAAGTATCTGAATGTTCAGCTGTTTTTCCTCTCTGTTTGTATGTGACAGAGTGAAGGACAGAAAGATGGGAATGCTGATACTGGTACTAACACAATTTAGGGAAAGCCGGTTAGCACGAAGCCTGCCACCAGCAAACCTTTAAAAGCTCATGGGACATAAGCTGGTCCATTGTGAGTTCATTTGTGAAAGAAATAGCAATTATCCAATGATATATATAAAACGAAACCCTGGCTGGTGTGGCTCACTGGATGGAGCACTGGCCTGCAAACCAAAGGGTCGCTGTCAGGGCAATTCCCAGGCAGGGCACACGCCTCCGTTTCGAGTCAGATCCCCAGTTGGGGGCATGTGAGAGGCAACCAACTGATGTATCTCTTACACATCGATGTCTCTTCCCCTGTCTCCTCCTCTTCCTCTCTCTCTAAAAGCAAATAAATACATAGAAATATGAGCGAATGATAAATATAAAATGATAGAACTAAGATCAAACACTGCCTACAGTTTGAGGTTCAGGGGTAGAGAAAATGGAGAGATTTGTAGATTTGTGCCTTAAGAATCAACATCAGGAAAGAGATACACATGCAAAGAGAAACTCGGAAATCACTAAAGCTGTTGACTTGGATGGAGTTTTCTACAAATTTCTTATCAAGAGAAGACAAAGACTAGTTTCAACTATCTCAGAGCAAATTTTGTATGTAAGTTCCCACTAAAGTCGGCATCAAAATCGCCTGCTGAATTTCCCGAAAAATTAAACCAGAAAGCACATCACACCACCAAAATACATTTCGTTTATCTCTTCAAGTCATGCCAAGTAAGCTGAGACGCCAAAAACCTTAGGTGGAAAATTATTTTTTAAATAAATTCACGTTATAGGTGTTTACTGCTTAATATTGTTTTTAGTGTACCAGACAAACATACCTACACTGTCAAACTTAAAAAGAAAAACTTAGGGCCCATATTCCACACTTGATATCATAATTAGGGATTTTATAACATTTTCAGTCCTGTGGGTGGTCTCTCCTGGACCCCTTGCTATTAACCCACCAGTCTGAGTTATTTGTAAACCACTCCCACCCTGGTTTTCAGGAAGATACTCTAGAATAAAATGGGACAACAGGAAAACTGTTGGTTCTCACAGAACATCTGTGGCAAAGGAGGTCCCTTAGCCCTAATTCCGACCACGGTCTCCCTGGGGGTGGAAATCGGCTTATCCCTGAGTCTTCAGTATACTTCCCCTTGCTAGGCACAAGATAGCAAATGCTTGTTGAACACGTGTTAAAGAATCTAAAAACTTAAGAATATTTCCAAAAGGAAGAAAAATAGGATGTTTTTTCTAACCGAACTTTCACCATTGACTTTGACTCACTCTTTTCGCAACTGATGTTTAAACAGCTGAAACCCACTTAAAATTCTCACTGAACGTTGTTGGCATTCTATTCACCACGAGGAAGCTGCAAGGTCAGGAATCGAGCCAGTCAGCTTTTTTCCTTCAGGTGTTCAGCACATACAACCTTCTTTTTTCTGGAACAACTTGAAGTTCCTTCTTCTAAAGCACATTTTTTTTTTTTGCCCTTTGAGGCAAAAAGTCTCCTCTCTTTGGTTCCTCCGAGCTAGACAGTTTCTGAGCCTCTCTCTGGAGCCTGTGGATCCCTTAAGGATTCTCCAATCTTCAGACCTTAGAAACTTGAAATGACATCACTTTCTTTGGCTGATTCCAACTGGGCGCTCCTGGCAGGAACTGTGAAGATTAACTAAAATTGACTTTATAAAGGGCCAGGCATTTTGGAAATAAGAGAGATCAGTAGGCACAAATCAAGAGGGCTGTCCTTGGTGTGTTTGTTAAAAGGAAAAAAGTATATTACAGAGCAATATGCCCTGTTGTGGAAAAAATATATTTATAATCTGAATACATCCAGAAAAAATGAAAAAAATGCATTCCAAATATTGCAATTAAGGGCACAAAATTGTCCTTTTCATTTTCTATACTTAGGCAATCTTTGAAATCTTAATAATAGGCACACATTTCTTTTGTAATTAAAACAATAACAAAGAAATGGTTAGGCCCTTTCAGTTTGTGGTGCCATTTTTATGCAAAGCCCTGCCCTAGACGCCAGAGATATAAAGATAAATTAAATGTGCCCCTCCCCCTTGACAGAGTTCCCGATCTCCGGGAACAGGACACATTTATAATCAACAATACTATCATCATTTTGATCTAGAACCAAGGAGTCCATCAATATTAGCTATTTAATATATGGAAAGAAAATAATTTATTCGCTGGTACCCCTGACCCTGCAAAGGAATTTGGAGTGAACAGAAAGATGGAGCGTGAGCTGGGTTTGAGTGGAAGCACACACGCTTTCCAGACAACAAGGGCTGGCTGCAAACCCTCGCTGCATCTGTTGTCCACCCTCGGACAGCAAGGGCATAACCTGCTCTCTAGAGCAGACGTGCTGGAACTCCAACATGCCTAAGTATCACAGAAAGGTGACTGTAAAAATACAGATTCCTGGAGAATAGCCCTGGAGCACCTAATTCCTTGAGTCTTGGACAGGACCCAGGAAACAGTTACAACAAACACCACAGGCAATTCTCCGACGAACACTGGCAGGGAACCTGTGTTTCAGGGAACCTGAAATGCACACGTGGCCCACCTTCTTTAGGTTCCAGTGCCCATGAATCAGACCAAATACAGACAGCTCTATCTTTCTAGAAGTTCCAGAAATCAGTGGAGATATTTTCAGATACCGATGAAATCAGCTGGAAGCCAGTCCTCTCTGAGTGGGGACTCTTGTTGCTGTCCAATGACTACTCAGAGTTGCCAAGGCATGGAGAAATTGGAGAGAGTATTAGTCCCCTAGAGCTGCTGTAACAAATTACCAAAAACTGGGTGGCTTAAAACAATGGGAATTTATTCTCCCACAATTCTGGAGGCTAGAAGTTCGAAATCAAGGTGTTTGCTGGGCCCCACTCCTCTGAATGCTCTAGAACAGAGGTCCCCAACTTTTTTGGCATCAGGGACCAGTTTTGTGGTAGACGATTTTTCCACGGACTCAGGGTGGGAGGGGCAGTGGATGGTTTCAGGATGAATCAAGAGCATTACATTCAAGGTTACTCCTGCTGTGTGACCCAGTTCCTAACAGGCGCAGACAGGTTCCAGTCCATGGTATGGACATTAGGGACCCTGCTCTAGAGGAGAATTCTTGTTTGCCTCTTCCACTCTCCAGTGGCCCAGGCACGGTTTGGTACCAGTCCAGTCTCAGCCTACATCTTTACATTATCTGTGCCTCTGGGTCATCTCTTCTGTCTCATATGAGAGACACTGGATTGGATTTAGGGCCCCCTTGTGTAATCCAGGCTGATCTCATCTTAAGATCCTTAATGTAATTATATCTTCAAAGATTCTTTTTCCAAATAAGGTCACATTCACAGGTTCCAGGTGTTAGAACACAGAAATGTCTTTTGGGAGGCCTTCATTCCACCCCCTGCAGGGGGGTGATAGTTTTCCTCACTCTCCGGTTCTGCATCCCAGTGTCGCTTGCCCAACTGGAAGCTTTTCAGTTTCCAGACCACCTTTCATCCTGTGCAAACTGTGGGACCCCCACAGGGCACACAGCCTCCATCTCCACATTGTAAAACTACGTATTGTAATAGTAAACTATTCATAACATAAAATGTATTGTTTTAACCATTTCAGTGTACATTTCAAAGGCATGAAGCATATTTACATCATTCTGCAATCATCACCACCACCATCAATCCCCGCAACTTTCCCATCATCCCAAACTGAACCCTTCACACATCTGTACTCATCAAACAGTCACTCCGTATGTCACCCACCCCCTACCTCCCGGTGACCTCTACTACATTCTGTCTTTGTGAATTGGGCTATTTTAGGTACATTTATAAGTGGAACCATAAGATACTTGTCCTTTTGTTTCTGGGCTTCTTTCACTTAGCACAATGTCATCAAGATTCATCATGTTACAGCATACATAAGAATTTCATTCATTTTTATGGTTGACTAATATTCTATTGTATAGATATACCACACTTGTTTATCCATTTATCTGTTGATGGACAATTGGGCTGTTTCCACTTTTTGGCTGCCATGAATACATAGAAGGCTGTTGTGTATGTAGCAGATGGTGCTAGAGAGTTAAAGACATTTATATTGCAAAGAATATGAACAACTTAAATTTGACTATCAAACGAACCTGCCCCAACTCTGTTTCTACCTCCCTGTAAGCTTTCCAGCCATGTTTGCCCTACTTGTTTTTCCCATCTCCTCCTGCTCCTTTTCCCACCGTCACTTCAAACCTCAAATCTCTGTTCGTCGTGTGCTCAGGGTGATTCAGCTGCCGTTTTTCACTTTGTCTTCCATCGATCTTTTTTCCCAGGGTCTCAGTTCGCAGCATCCATTAGCTTACAGGGCATCTTCCTAGGCAAAGTCCATTGCCTCCCAAGAGGGACACATGGGTCCCACTGTTAAGATAGCATCTTTCTCCCCTACTATGTTACATTTGAATTGGCAATGGCCGTTAGAAAAGCAGCTATTTGAAAACGGGAGAATGAAAAAGAGAACAGGGTTTGAGATGCAGCAGAGAAATGAGAACAGAGTTGTCTTCAAGGGAGAGAGGAAAGAGAAGACCCAAGAGCAATGACCCTTTAGTAGATGGGAGGAAGAAATGCAGCCAGCATTTGAGAAGATTGTCAAGAAATCCAGAAACGGTTACAAGCATAGTGATTGATAATAGAGGTAGCAACAATTATACTAGATGGCAATTGTGAAGATTAGTCATATAAAAGATTTCAAGATAATTTTGCTAGTATAGGCTACTACAGAATTTACATGTGCTTGTGCTCAGAACAGAAATATAGGCATGCCTCATCTAAATTCAATTCTTTTATAAAAAGGTGT
>PVKM010041467.1:0-13115 GCA_004027735.1 Carollia perspicillata
ACTGACATGGTTTTTGGTGACAGAAAGACAGGGAAAAGGTAAACGAAAAGCACAAAAAGCCACCTGTTACAGCTTCCCAGAGAAACCTTCCCGGTGAGCCTTCTAATTCTGACCACCTTTCTCCATCCACTGCCGGAAAACTCCTTCTTCCTCTCACATTAGAACCACCACCCCTTTGGCGGTGGCTCCCTAAGTCCCACCGTCCGCCAGACGAGTGTCCTGAAGAAGGCTCGGACCTGTGTGTCCAACGGCTTGTACCTGGGTGCCCGCAGTGCCTCACCCTCCACAGGTCCTGGTCCCCACCTCCCCACTGTCGCTGCCGCACCTCTCAGGGCACCGCCCCTCCTCCGTTCTGTCCCCTCTGCCACTGGCACCACGTTCGGACCCTATCTTCTCTCCCCTAGACAGGTTTCACTGCCCCGGTCTCCTCGTTCCAACCCGACACCCACAAATCCAGACTTCCTTTGGACACACACATCTAGTCATGTCCTTCTCTGTCAAAGAACCACCTTTACCGTGGATTAGGAAGGGAAATAGAAAGCACACAATTATTGAAAACTAAATCAAGCACTGGCTGATGTGGATCAGTGGATGGAGTGCCGGAAAGGTCGCCGGTTCGATTCCCAGTCAGGGCACATGCCTGGGTTGCAGGCCAGGTCTCCAGTTGGGGGCATGTGAGAGGCAACCAATCGATGTATCTCTTGAACATCGATGCTTCTCTCCTCCTCTCCTTCCCTTCCCCTCTTTCTAAAGTAGAAATAAATAAATCTTAAAAGAAAAATGAAATACAAATATAAGTAAATATATCTGATCTCAAGGTGAGAACAAACTTTCAAACATAGTTAAATTTAAAATTCATTACTGAAAAAATGGTGAATGGCAAGTAAGAAATAGGAATAAAATGTGCAAGAAATAGGACTGTGAAGAGTTATAATCTACACAATTATTAATTCAAATGGATAGGAAAAATAGAAGGGGAAATACTATAAAGATCAAGGACAATTCACAGTACATAAAGAAACATAAAGAATCTATAAGTACAGGGGAAAAACTGCTGGAACTGCTTGTCAAGGAATAACAGATAAAATAACCACAAGATGCCATTCACAGAACTCGCAGACAGCACACACTCGAACACACTCAGCCGGGAGCCCGCAGAGAGGCCAAGCCGCACGCCGTGGGGTGACTTCACACGGCAGCCTTTGGCAGAGCGATTCGGCAGTGCGCACCATCGGCCCTCAGGGCTGTTTGATCCAGTGCCTTCATTTCCAGAACACTGTCCTTAACAGGCAGAAATGCAGACAGGGATTTATGTACAGAGATGTGCAGTGAAACAGGAGCTGTTATTTTTAATTAAAAACAACTTCTATAGTCTAACGATAGAAAACAGGTAAATAATTTTAGCATAACCATAGAGCAGGATAAATATCACAGCCACTACAAGTCGGGCTTCCTGGGCACACCGAACCACAGGGCAAAGTGCCCACGCCGCCAAGCTGAGAGAGATAAAAATCGCACGCGTGCCGTGTGCATGCGCACACACACACACACACACACGACAGGGTTCTGCTTTCGTGTCTCTGGAGCTTCAGTGTGCACGTGAGCACAGGGGAAAGACGGAGAGAAGGGGTTAATATTAACCACACCTTGTAATGAAATAATGAGAGATTTTCATCTTCTTTATATTCATTATATACAATCAATGCATATTATCTTCACGACTAGAAAGTAAAGCTCTAGGATGAGACGCGAGACCCTCTAGCCCAAGTTTCACGGCCGCTGCAGTCGGACGCGACGCGCCTTTCCCGCTCGGCGAACGGGCGCTGGCACCGGGACCCTCACCGCGGGCCCTTTGTCTGCTCCGTGGCCTGGGACAGCCCTCTCCGCTCCACTCCGCTTCCTGCTCGTCCATGCTCTTCCACCAGGACCCTCCTTCTCCCAGAGACAGGCGGTCCACCATGAATCCAGCCCCCACGACGTTTTATATCTGTTTATGCATCACGAATTTGTGGGTCTTGACTTATGTACGAATTTACGTGATTAGCTACCTTGTGTTATTTACATATTCATGTACTGTATCGGTACTAACTATGTCAAACTCACATCATTTAACCCTAAGCCTATCAGCGTCCTTGGCAGAATGAACAAAGGACATTATAAGAGAATCTTTATAAAATTATTTTAAATTGCTAATCAATTCCTGTTATAAAATTGCAACAAAATCCCCTTAACTGATCTCTTTCTGTATCAATTCTCCTCCCATCTGCGTTTCTTTCTAGTTTAAGAGGTTTCCATTCCATTTTATAACCCCAGGGTAAAAATCTTTGCAAAGCGAAGACTCCTTTATAAAGCACGAACATCCTGCAAAATGCATCGCTGCCTACTCCCCCAAACTTGCCCCCCCCACACCCCCTACATCTTCTACCGCAACCAAATGCAAGTGCTTTCCAGAACCACATGGTCCCAGGCACATGCGCCTTTGCATCGCTTGTGCCAACAGAACACTCCTTGCTCTACCCCCCCACCCCGAGCCACCGAAGTCACACTTCTACCCTCCCTGCAGGGAGAGGCTCAAGGGGCTGCTCTTGCAAACATTACTTCCAGAACTGTCACTGATTCTGCCTCCTCGGTATAAATCTCTGCTCTGAATGGAATGAACGAGGTTTAAAGGCAGGTAGAAAATGAACAGTATTCTTATGGAACAGCTAAAGAAGCTTAGGTGCATAAGTAATAGATAAATTTATACTACATAAAACACGAAGGAAAAAAGCCGAGACTCCATGTGTTTAATTCACTCACAGCACGCTCACCTATGTTTGTGAGAGACACTAGAGATGCAGAAATAATTAAGATGGTTTTTCCAGTCACGGGACTCGAAACCAAGTCCAACAGTGACGTGTAAGGAAGTTATTACACTGTGGTATACACGGTGCTGTGAAGGAGGGTTGCAAGACAATATAAGGGACACGCGGAGTGGCTATGCCCACTCCGCTCGGGGTGAGGGTGATCCCCACGGAAGCGGAGCTGGAGCCATGAGAGGGCACTCCCGGCAGAAAGACTGCGGGGCGTGGAAAGGGCAGGGAACATCCCAGGATGGACGCTGGTGACCCCACAGTGACCGTGGTGAAGAGGCCACAGATGGTTTGCTGAGCGCATGGAGGTCCACACTGCGCGTCAGAGCGCCATCCTGCCACTCAGGAGCCACGAATGGGGGAGCTCCGCTCAGAAACCACGGGTGGTGCTTCTTAAAACACACCCCGGGGCCTGCCCTCCGACCTGAACCCGTGCCCCTGGGAATGGGGCGGAATCTGCCCCGTGATCACCCCAGGTGACTTGACACAGACCAGTTTGAGACCTGCTGTCGGAGACTTCACTGGGGGGACTAATGTGGTCAAATTCAATTTTATAAATGTTTATGCGCCAGCAATGTTGTCTGAAAAGAAGCGGTATCAGCCATGAATAAAAACGGGAGAAACAGAAGCCGTTCAGATGAGGGAAGATAAAAGTACGCAACAGCATCGAAAATGTAAGGGACAGAGCGGATGGAGGAATAACGGGGTACATTACCTTTTCATTTCCCACAGCCTTGTGCCTTTTATTTGCTTTTTCAAATACCGAGTGTGTAATGTCAGACACCATGCTTAATGCTTTGTAGCTACTGACACCAGTTTGACTGAATGATACATAAAAGTATACACTTATAATAATAACAATGTTCTATCTAATGTAATATTGGTATGAAAACTGTAACGCCACCACATACTACTAAGTAGGAGGGAATAAGTAACAATGTTAGATTAAAAAAAAAGAGCCCAGAGTACTTTGGTAAACGTTGTCAGGTAAATCTTCCAATAAAGATCTACAGGAGAAAGAAAGACCATTTCCACGAAAGAATATAAAATCGCACGTGTTTGGCAAAGAAACTGTCGAAGCAGCCAGAGTGGCGTGAAGAACAAGGGAAGGCAGGGTGAGGACACCAGGTCGCCTTGCCAGTTCTGCTGGGGTGTCAGCCCGCGTGCGCCCCTTCTGCACCCCAGATCGCCCCACTCTCTGGCTCTGGCGCGGGTGTGCCGGCAGCCAGCCCGCGGGCTCGGGCAGCGGAGGCGCCATCTCGTGTCTAGTGCCATGATACCTGGATGTGATTGTGGATGACTCCTCTCAGCACAACCGCTCACACCCGGCTATGGATTGTGTCACTGCGGCAAACACTGAGCTAAGAGCAAACCACAGTCAGAAAAAGAGAGGGTGAGACCACAAGGAGAACACGACAATAAAGGCAGACGGGAGGGGAACAGAGGGAGACTGAGGGAACTGGGGAAAGTGGCTCATCCGCAAGTCCTGTACACGAGCGACAACCGCCACCGCCAAGTCCTGCCTGTGACGTGGAACGCCGGGCAAAGGACTTGCCAAGTCAAGTCCTACACAACAAAATACAGGTACCCGGCAAGTGGGGAGGGCACGACTTCCGCTAAACGCACGGGGAGGGCGAGCTGGTCACCAACACATTTGACGTCCCATCTGCACTGAGATTAGCCAAAGGAACACGAGTAAAAACATCTCTCAGACGCCAGGGAGCTCTCGGCTTAATCGTGAGATGCCACGTCGACAGCAAACTGACCCACTCGGCTCACCATCCATTCCTAACGACTGCAGACCCAGGCTGTCCGGGCCCGGACACTCCTCACCAGGAACGTCAGTGTGCCCGCTCTCCCGCCTTCATGGAGGACGTCTGAAATACGTGCTCACAAACCCGCTTCTTCATGATCGCGGAGGAAGACTCAGCTCAGTTCCACAACCGTCTGTGGAGTGCCTGTTACGTGCAAGGTGCTCGGTAAAACGGGAAGCCTCTGCACTTCAGGCAGTAGTTTTAAAACTTACTGAAAAAAGGTCAACAAGGGAAGCTAAATCATAAGGTATATATAAATGAAATGGCCTCAAATTTGTTAGCAAGACTCAATGGTAAATGCAAAACACCCGTGTGGTCGGCAGTTGGACAGGTGTGAGGAGTAAGGACAATGGGCAGGCTACAGGAGGTCACCAGGGCGGAAAGCCCCGGGTGCCCAGCAATGGGCACTACTAGGAAAACAGGGACTTTGCCCCCTGGGTAACCCTTCCTCCCCCAGCACATCGCTGGTTATGAGGTTCGAACCACCCCGGCCTCTTCTCCCTGGCACGTTGCTTGTCAGGTGGGTTAGACCCCCTTACCACAGGAAAGAATCAGGGGCCCAGGACAACAAGGGTGTAACTTGCATCAGATACGTCCAGGCCTCAGCTGTGTTTCAGCTGCAGGCCCAAAGCCAAACCAGACGAGTGACGCCAAGGCTGACATCAGCACCAGGTCCCTGAAAGGACTCACCTGGAAAGCTGACAGAAATTCCACTGGGATCTGCCCCAGACCGCCAGGTACACACCCTCAGGGCAAAGGACCAGCCGAAAGCCTTGCCCCGAGCCTTTGTCTGCCTCTGTCTCGGGCGCTCTAGGGACCCCGTCTGCCTCTGCCACTTGGGTCCTGAGCCCGGCTCCCCTCCCTCTGCGGCTCTCGAAATCGGCTTTCTCTTACAGGGTGAGTCTTGGCCCTGAACCCTCCCTCAGCCAGGACTCAAGCCCCGAGGTTGCCAGACTGAGGTCCCTTCTGACCTCACTGGTCTGACAGCTGGTGCTGCCGGCTCACCATCAACACGTATGTGTACATACATACATGTACTTAGAAAACTAGTAAGACACACATCTGACGTTTTCATTGTAAATACTAAACCTGGTGTCACTTCCCATCTTCTGTGTAGGGGGAAAGAGACAGTTAACCATTTCAAATTCTCCAGAAAAAACCTGACCTAAAATATAACAGAACTGCAACAACAGGAAAAGACATCGTTGCCTGCTTGCTCATCACTGGAGGTCGACCTGCGCGATCACACTGAGAGGACGTGGCAAAACCGTGTGCACGAGAACCCAGGAGAACGACCAAACGCCGACAGTGAGGCGGCCCCTTGCTCGGGCGAGGGCGCTTTGCCGGCACACACACGCCCAGACACGCCATCGACGGCAGCCCCGTCAGGAATGGCAACAACAAAAACTCACAGACTGCAGAGGGGACGACGTTAATGCACTCCTGCTGTGACCCTCACCGTTCGCACAGAATCGAGTACGTGCGCGGTTACACGGCATCTGCTGAGACGCCGGCAGCTCTGCCCCTAAAACCGACCACACGATGACACTGTAAGTGTATTCCACTTCGTCCAGGGACCTCAGTTTAAAACACGGCAGTAATTTACTCTTGCTTCACGCACATCAACGGTCCTGACTTAAAGGCTTACTGATTACTGAATCATTTTTTAACACCACAGTTTTTGAGACTCTTTTAAAGTTAGCTAGTAAAATAATGTTTTACTCTTCCTGAAGGAGCACGAAGTCCAATCTGCAAGTAGAACATCGAATGGTTCAGATTTCTACCTAAACACGGCGTTGATTCATGCCAGTGAGCATCAAACATCAGATTTTGACACTGAAGTGTGAAGCAAAAGAGTGGATAATTTAAAAAAAAAATCTGAATCTGCTTTGAAACCAGAGGTCAAGGCTACTGAGAATAAGACTAGGAAACATATATCTAACACACAAATCACACACATGAACATCTAAAAATATCAATACTGAATGCTAAAATGGAATACAAGAAAATATGCATTGAAAAATATTAATACATTTTACAAAATAATTATATAGGTGTCATATTTATAATGTGTGGTTTAAGTAATTTCTAGTTTGCCAAATATGGTATAAAAAAGTTTATTACCTAAGAATATTTTGGTAGAAAAATAAATAAAAAAACAATTTTACTCTTGATTAGGGATAGGATGTTTTATTGAACAAAGATCTTTGAAAGAAGTGAAGTTTTGATGCATAAAGTTAAATGCAAAAGGTTCAACGAATAAACCACACTGATGCCTTAATGTACTTCTAAATTTTTCTTTAAAAAAATGAGCTAAGGGGAAATCCCACCATCTACCTTTTTTAAAATGTGGTTTCAATATTAATGATTTTAAGGACCAGGAAAAAAGAAGAAAAAGAGGGGTGGGTGTAGGGGAACAAAAACTACCAGACCCAGAAAACGTGGGCCTGAAATGGGTATTTGGCGCCCTCTGCTGTCCTACTGCTGTTACTTCATACACGCGGTTAGGGTAACGAGTTCTTTCTCAGATTCTTTCCATTTAAGCTGGAATAGACAATTTACTTGTCTTCGATATTTGGTTTTGGATAGGACAAGATTTTATGATTAGGTATTAATGAAAGTGTACTCAGAATTAATGTTATTTCACTTCCTTTCATGTGTTTTCATGAACTAGTATATTAATAAGCTTAAAAAAAAACAGTTAACCTACTAAGAGATTTTAAGTTTTGATATTTGATGCTGTACTCTTACTTGATATAACATAAATAAAATGTAAAGTATTCAAAAGCAAATTATGAGTGTTAAATGTGAATGCTTAGATTACGCCTTTTTTAGAAGAAAATATCTTTTAAAGGTATTTCTACAGGCCATGTCTTACTGGACAGTAACGTTCGAATAGTGATATCCAAATGGCTTTGCTCTGTTAAAAGATTAGGAGATTAACATATTAGGTTTCCAGACAGAAACACAAAAGAGGTTGACTTCGACTCTCCCCAAAGAGCCAGGCTCTTGGAGGCACAAGGCCGAGGGCCCTGCAGGCCTGGCACCCACAAGCCTCCGCGGCCGACAGGCCTCTGAGAGCCAGCCCACGCCCCAGCCACGGCTCGTCTCTCCTCGTGAAGAGACTTCAGGGAGACGCTGGAAACAGCTCATAGATAACACAAGCAGCATTCCTCGCTCTGGCTAAACAGATAATAAAAATGAATGCATTCAAAACACATTTCAATACAGTTCGATCCAACTGCAAGAAAGACACTGTAAAAAACTAAAAACTCAAATAAAAAGAAAGCGCTCCTATTATAACCTACGTACGCTCCTGGGTATGCCAACACCCTTAACGCACCGTGAATGAATAACAGAATCAAGCGGAGAGTCCGTGACGCTAACGTGGTGACGAAATGTAAAGGAGATAGGAAACGTGCTCTCAGCCCCCTTGGGTCGCGGTGGCCAGCAACCTCCGATTTCAGGAACGTTTCCACTCGGGAGGGTTCTAACCTGCGTCGCCCCCGCCAGCCTCAGCCCACGCTCACACTGTCGCTGCGCTCAGCCACCGTCCCTCCCACGTCTGCCCACTCCCTTTCCTTGCCTGGCGGTCGTCCCACTTCCCTTTCCGATGTCGGGCCCCTGCACAAATGTATTTGCTTTTAGGGCTCTCTCCCACTTGGTCCACACCCACACCAGAGTGGACGCCGGGTGTGCAGGCGAGAACGTCCCCGACTCGCCCCCCAGCTGCTCGGGTGGGGGCCTGGCTTACAGTGCGCACTCAGTGCGCACAGAACAAATGAACGGATCGACGGGTCAAGACTGTAAGCCAGTGGGCGTCGACTACCTATTGTGATAAGTATTTCCAAACACGTTACCCATCTATCTAATGTCATTATAACCTTATCCCCTCCACTTCAGAGCGAAAACCAAATGGAAGCTAAGAGGTGAGTCAGTCGGTCACACCAGTCACGCAGCAGTAGTCAATAGTTAGGGTCAACGCTTAGGGTAACAGAGGAAGTCGGGGCCCTGCCGTCTCCGCCTGGCGCTGTAATTCAAGAGGTTCTCAGCGTCGGCGCTGGGGAGGGGAGGGGAGGGGAGGGGAGAACCCACCCCACCCAAACCCACCCTCAAACACTGGGCCACTCGCAGTGGGCGCTGAAGGGACACGTGGTTCTGGGCACTGCGGACACCAGGGAGGACAGCAAATGGTCCCTTGGGGAGCTTGTAGTCTGGTATGGGGCAGGGGTTCTCCACCAGGGGTGCGGCTCCCCATGGCCCAAAGGGACCTTTGGCAATATCTGGAGACACCTTTGTTAGTCTCAACAGAGAGGGTGCTCATGACAACTGGCGACAGAGACCAGGGATGCCGCCACACGCGTGAGCGTGCACAGGACAGCCCCCAGAGCAAAGATTATCCAGCCCCAGGTGTCAACAGTGCCTACGTGAACAAGGCCTGGTGCGGAGAAACGGACGTGTACACAAAGGCATCTCCTTGCTTCCACCCAGAGAACAAGCCCTGGGGTGGGAACAGAAACCAAACTCCAGAGACCAGAGAAGCCAGACTGACTCTAGCCAAGGCTAGACTTGGCTGCGTTACCGAAAAATTCCAGAGCCTTTGCAGAGACCGTGGTCACAGACCTGAGGCTCACGTGGTGAGTGGGGCTTAGCCAGGCAAAGCGGGGCATGAGGGCCCCCCAGGCACAGCCAACAGCTGGTGCTCCGTGTACTGGAACTCGGGTGGAGGAGACTGGGGAACCCTCAGATCCTGACCGATGCTGCTCTGCACCCCGCTGTTGTCTGTGCCCACCCCCTGCCTGAGAAAACAGCACTCGCCCCAAGGCAGACCGCTGCCAGGTGACTGAGAAACACAGACATCTTCATCCAAACTCAGAAGACAGACGTGCGTGGGCAATGTTACCGGAAGGCTCTTTGGATGCACAGGGTCTGGCACAAAGAACGCCCGTTTCATCACAAAATCTTTTATTACAAGATCATAAGCATGTAATTCTGTAACACAACAATACCACACTCAAGAACTCCGTATGATGTTGTAGATGAAATGTTCAGATTAAAACCACAAATTATCGCACCCGTACTCAACACCGCACCAACCACACTCACACAAGGCGTCACCTCTGTACTGTGCTTTGCCTGTCCCAGCCTACTGTGAGCCCGGCACGGAACTCCAACCACAGCCACCACACACCAAACACAGTTCCCGGGCACTGCCGCAAACTGCCTCCCTGAGGTGACGGGTTGATTAATACATTTCCATCTGAGGTTAGTTTCAGGGCCTGCACGGCCACGTCATGTACATCATCATGTGAGTTCCACATCTGAAAAGCTTTAAAACCTCCAAACCATTGTCACTGGCCCCCAGCCTGGTGTGCCACCCATCATTCTAGCGGACGTCACCACCTAGACAGGTCCGTGGTTCTCCACGTGTGGTCTGCAGCCCCGCGTGCTCCAGGGGCCTCCTTCAGGAGGTAAAACCAAGGTCGGGGAGCAAATGCCCACGTTCCACCTACGGTCAGTTGGTAGCGGGGTGAGCTAGTAAGGTTACATGTGCTGACCATGCTGCAGGTGCTATTTCTGTATTTTGATCTCCACAATTTTAAGGTGGCATCTGACCACAGTTTTCCAGACTTCCACTGCAACCCTTCTCCACCCATCACCTGACTGCATCCTACTCATTCTTCAACATCTCCTCCTCCGAGAGGCAGGCCAGTCCTGGCCACGTGAGCCGAGGCCCGAGGTCCGCAACACCCTCTGCCTCCCTCAGGACCGCACCTGCTGCCGTGCGCTTGTCTGTCTCTGTTCCCTGCAGGGGAGCAGCATGTGGCTGCTCACTGTGGCTCCATGGGCCTAACTCCGTCCCTAGTGGTCGACGAACGCTTTGCGAACTGGGCTGATTCAATCGTTTGTAACAGAAGCTATAGAAGTTGAGAAGTCTGAGAATATTCCACATAGTCTAACGAAGAGCAGATTTTTCAAGCACATTAGCAGAAAACAAATTGCCTCTTTACCCAGGGGACTAAAATATTCACAGGTAGCCACAAATCTTCATGCTTCTATCAAACGTACTCCACGATGCCTTTGAATTGCCCAGTAAGAGTCAAACAGAAAGTACCACACACAAGGGCGAGAACGACCCGGCCACTGAGAAGGTCACGGGCGCAGTCTCTCCAGTGTTCCTGTCCTCTCAGCAGGCGGCCACTTGATTTGTTGGGTTGAGATAGTGAAAGAAATATCTCCTTTGCCATATGTCACTTAAATTGCGCAAGTATCTAAATTTCTCATCAGGTAGCGTGGTGTGTTAATCTATTTCCAAGGACAAAACACCATGGTTCTGAATTTAAAACCATCTTAGAGCAAGACCACTTTTTCCTGGTTCAGAATCGTATTTACTGTGACTGATGGATTCCATTCATAAATCCATTAAACACCTACTGTGTGCACGGCACAGGGCCAATAACGCACTACAGCCACGGGGTGTGTCAAGTACCAGGAGGAGGGCTTCCCATGTCTATGTCATTATTTGACAGTGTTACGCACCGACCATGAAAAATCCATGGTGTCTAATTCAAGAATTCTAAAAAGGGGAAGAAAACCAAAAACCCTGTAATTAGCAAAAATATTTAGCAAATATCAATGAAATATGTAGCTAGTTTTAAGAGTTAAATTTTGTTCCTTAATAGAATAATTGGTATGATATTCATAGTAACCTTAAGCTCATTTCCCTCAAGCTGGAGAATCAGTTGGTGCAAAGTTAACCTGAGCTGGCAATGTTCAAGGCATTCATCACGCTCTTTGAAATACACACACACACACACACACACACACACATGCAGAAGCACACGCACTCACAACCCACACATAGTGCACTTTCCATGCACTCGGGCAGCCAGGCAAGTTGAAGGACAAGAGAGAACAGAATTAGGACAGAAGCATGCTAAAGGACACGAGCTGCTTTACAGAATGACTGATTTGTCAACGAGATGGACGGACTGTGGGAGAGGATAAGATGGAGAAAGAGAGAGAACAGGGAGGGGGGAGGGGGCAGGCCAGCTGGACTCCATGAACTGCCCTGCGTTTGTCTGTGTTTGTGATAACAGCAACGAACGTAATGGTGTACATTCAGGAATTGAGTGTTACCTTACCTCTATACCTGTGCCTCATCAATTACTTTAACTCTTTTCATTTACATTTATCATTCCAAAAAAGCTTGTTAGAGATCACTCATTCCTTAAGCATCTCTTAACCAAAAGCCTCACATTAGATTCTAAAGTTTTCATTCTAGGAGCTTTTGCAGTAATTTTAAGTTTCTACCAATTGATAAACAACAGAGGGGGAAGTAGTGTTAAGAAATAAAAGTCACTGAAGGCTTGCTGGAGAGTCTAAAGGTCGCTCTCTCTGACCACCAGGCTGCCAGGCGGTGGGCTCAGGGCCACAGGTGGGGCAGTGCAGGAGGGAACGCCCAACCCAGGCCCACAGACTCAGGGCAGTCTGTCACCTGCCAGAAGGTTAGGGGTCTTCTCACATGAACAGAGAGGGTGTGTCCCCTGAATTCAAACCCCCACTGGTATTTTACCAGTACGATCCAGAAAAGAGAAAAACATATTCACAGATGTGCTTCATCTAGTTCAAATAATACACAATTAACGTAAAGAAAATAAATGTTTAATACTATTTCTCCTTAGCTACTTCATTTTGCTGAATTTTACACGTACCATCAGGAATAAAAACTTACAGGAATTCTGGGAAGATCATGGCAGCATAGTGACTGGGTTTTCCCAACCCCCCACATGAAGAGGCAATGTTCATTTTTAACACCCAAAGGCAACCATGTTAATATTTTGGTATGTTTTTCTGTTTATTCCAGCCCCCCACCCCCACGCAAGAACATATTTTCCACGCTCACGGTCATGGAATGCACATGATTGCTTCTCACTAAGCAACATGAGAAAGGGGGAGAGTTCCAACTTCCCAAACGTACACACAGTGTAATTTTTGGGTAGGGTGACTGACTGCTGCAAGGCCTGTAGTTTGTTTTTTTGTTTTCTACCATCCAGCACAGAGCTGGGGGCCCAGCTGCAACAGAATAGGTACTTGCTGAATTGAGCTGACCATTGGCTGCGAGGACTTCTGGCCCAGACCAGCACCTCAGGTGACTGGTGGGAGAAAACAGGCGGAGAGGACAGGGCGTGAGCTGCTGCCAGCCACAGCAGGGTGAGGCGTCCAAGGACCTTCTCGGGGGTGGAAACCAGAACACCGTCTGTCCTCACCAGTGCTTTGCACGCAGGCACCGCAGGTCCCCCCGGCAGCCCCTCGGTGTGAGAGTTATGCTTCTCCTCCACCTTGGATGTAAATTTCAGAGTCCTTGTGGCCCCTTTGTCGTGGTTAATTCCACCACCAAAGCAACTCTAAATTGCTTCAAAGTTCATTAGTGTGCAACAACAGGAGC
>PVKM010041468.1:0-13092 GCA_004027735.1 Carollia perspicillata
CAGCAACAAATAACTAAATATTGTGGTGTTACAACTTCTGTTTTGGACAAAAGTGGTACAGAGGTTGTAAATTATACTGAGAACTTCTTGGATTCTGGATATACTTGGAAGATAGAACCCATGGTATTTAGTTTAATGCTGCCTTGTGTAGTAACGAGTAATTTACATCTATATATTTTCTACTGGTTTTGGCTTTGGCTGTCACATCTTTTTATATTAGAGATCATGTGCAATTTTATTTACTGTTTTATTATTAACTCAAACAAATTAAGATATTATTTTTTAATTCCTAAAAGACTGGGTTTATTTTTACAGTAAAAAATATTTTATCTTTTCTTGATTTAATTTTATTTCATTATGCTAAAAATATTATCTTTAATATTTTACATTTTAAAAAATTTAAAGATTGTCTTTCAGGTATGGTATAGTCACTTTTTTGGTAAAAATTGAAAGAATCCTTGGAAAGACAGTATCTTCTTCATAGGCCTAAAAATTCAGTAAATGTATCAAGTCAAATTATTAAATTTATCTTTCTGCATATTTAAATCTTAACCAGATTAATATTTTAAAATATGCTGATAGTATAAAAATCTCTGGCTATATAACATAAATAAATATATTCTTATTTCATATTTTTAAATACAGGTCCAGCACAAATAATGCCCCTTTTTAATTATAAAATCATTTATTACAAAATAATTTATAATCAAAATCTGTAATATAATGATATCACACTCAAGCACACCATATTATATTTTAGGTGAAATGTTCAAATTAAAACTATAAATTCTTACTCTCATATTATTTCCCTACCAACCACACTCAAGCAGGCATTAATCCTGACAGACACTGTATATTGTAAGAACATAGATCACTTGAACTTATTTAGAATTTTTAATATACTGGAAAGATGTAGATGATCCAAATAGCCATATTTTATTCTTAAATTTATGCCGCATTAGTTTTGACCATATTTATTTTAGTTGATGATTTTTGTCTTAAATTCTACCATGTCTTACATTTACCCCTGATTTCATTTCACATCTGCCTATTGAAACATCTCCCTATTATTGATGCTCAAATGAGTCAATTCAGCTTTGAAATGCTTCTTTGTAAAAACAAACAAACATAATGTAGGTGATTTTTTTTTTGCTTTAATAGTACATTTTGAGAGTCTATCTCTTAAGTAAGGGAGTATGGCCATTTATATTTTTGTCATTTTATTATATTTGGAATATTTACATCTTTTAAAAATAATTTCAAATATCTTTACTTTTTTCATTTTCATAGTTTTGTTATATATAAATATTACTTGCTCTTTTATCATATATTCATTTTTCTTTTTTAACTTTCTAATTACCATTAACATCAGTATTATGTTAGTTTCAGGTGTAGAACAGAGTGATTAGACATTTATATAACTGACAAGGTGATCACCCTGATAACTGTATGTTATCAGGCTGACCTCCTTGATACTACACAGGGTTATCTGACACTACACATGGTTATTCCAGTATTAACAGGTCTGTTTCTTCTGCTGCACTTTACATCCCTATGACTGAAAGGCTTATGTATAATTCATGCACCTAGTTGTCAAAGTCTTTGTTTTCTTTTCATGAGCTATTTATTATATTACTATCTAGAATAAAATAATTTTTTAAGATTACATAATCTGTCTTTACCATTTTTTAAAATATATTTTATTGATTATGCTATTACACTTGTCCCATTTTCTCCCCTTTATTCCCCTCTGCCCTGCACACCCCCTCCCACCCACATTCCCCTCTTTAGTTCATGTCTATGGGTCATCCATATAAGTTTTTTGGCTTCCACATTTCCTATACTATTCTTAACCTCCCTTTGTCTATTTTCCACCTACCATCTATGCTACTTATTCTCTGTACCTTGTCCCCCTCTCTCCCCCTGCCCTGCTGATAACCCTCCATTTCTATGATTCTATTACTGTTCTAGTTGTTTGATTAGTTTGTTTTTGTTTTGGGTGTGGTTGTTAATAACTGTGAATTTACTGTCATTTTACTTTTCATATTTTTTATCTTCTTTTTCTTAGATAAATCCCTTTAAAATTTCATATAATAAGGGATGGGTGATGATGAACTCCTTTAACTTGACCTTACCTGAGGAGCACTTTATCTGCCCTTCCATTCTAAATGAAAGCTTTGCTGGATAGAGTAATCTTGGATGCAGGTCCTTGCCTTTCATGATTTCCAATACTTCTTTCCAGCCCCTTCTTGCCTTCAAGGTCTCTTCTGAAAAATCAGCTGACAGTCTTATGGGAACTCCTTTGTAGGTAACTGTCTCCCTTTCTCTTGCTGCTTTTAAGATTCTCTCCTTATCTTTAATCTTGGGTAATGTAATTGTGATGTGCCTTGGTGTGGACCACCTTCTTTGGGACTCTCTGAGTTTCCTGGACTTCCTGGAAGTTTATTTTCATTGCCAGATTGGGGAAGTTCTCCTTTATTATTTGTTCAAATCACTTTTCCACTTGTTGCTCTTCTTCTTCTCCTTCTGGCATCCCTATAATTTGGATGTTGGAACATTTAAGGATGTCCTGGAGATTCCTAAGCCTCTCCTCATTTCTTGGAATTCTTGTTTCTTCATTCTTTTCTGGTTGAATGTTTCTTTCTTCCTTCTGGTCCACACCATTGATTTGAGTCCCAGTTTTCTTCCCATCACTATTGGTTCCCTGTACGTTTTCTTTTATTTCACTTAGCACAGCCTTTATTTTTTCCTCTACTATGTGACCATGTTCAACCAATTCTGTGAGTGTTCTGATTACAAGTGTTTTGAATTGTGCATCTGATAGGTTGTCTATCTCTTTGTTGCTTAGCTGTATTTGTTCTGGAGCTTTGATCTATTCTTGCATTTGAGCCTTTTTTTTTTTTTTGTCTTGGTGCACCAGTTACATAGGAAGGCGGTAATGGGCAGAGCCTTAGGTGTTCGCCAGGGAGGGGCAACCCATGTGAATGCACTGTGACGCTGTATGTGGGGCAGGCATCTGAGAATGGCACTTGCTCCTCTCTCTGCTCGTTTTCGGTGACTTCCCTGGCTACCCACAATCAAATTGGGCCCTTCTGGTGCTGATTCTCAGGTGGGTGGGTCTGTGTACATTCTAAGACACTGTGGGTCTCTCCAAGGGACATTCCTGTGAGGCTGGGAGTTTCTCCTGCAGCTGCCTCAACCCCCACAGGTGTTTTCAGTCATAGGTTTGAGGCTTTATTTCCCAGAGCTAGGACCCTGGGTTGAGCTGTCTGTCTCTAGTCACCCCCTTGCCACCTCCTCTTACCCTAGCTGCCCATCTCCACCCCTCCTACCGGTCTGGATGAATGTTTTTTCTTTAACTCCTTGGTTGTAGGACTTCCATACAGTTCAATTTTCTGTCAGTTCTGGTTGGCTTTTAA
Organism: Carollia perspicillata; assembly: GCA_004027735.1. NCBI lineage: Eukaryota > Metazoa > Chordata > Mammalia > Chiroptera > Phyllostomidae > Carollia > Carollia perspicillata. Next base: position 3,420 of record PVKM010041468.1, read on the forward strand.
ATTGTTGTTGTCCTTCTTTTGGTTGTGCGAGGAGGCACAGTGAATCTACCTATACCTCCATCTTGGCCAGAAGTCCCTTGTCTCTACCATTTTCTTATTTCTTTTTATAGAAAGTGATTTTTTCAGACATTTAAGAATTGTCTTAAATTTTATGTTTGTATAAACCTGCATATCTGTCATTAGGTTATACCACTTTTTCATCTCATTCCTCTATATTTGGTGACTTTCACATATTTGTCCTTTATATCTCTAATTAAAGAGTTAACAATATTCATTTCATACTTTATTCTTCATTTTTGGAGATATAGTCTTACATTTTGTGTTTCATTGAAAGAATTTATACTTTACTCACTCTACCTCTATATAATTGCCTCAACCTATCATTTCTACCTGGGTTTTTCCTTCTATTTTACAGAAATAAAAGTATTTTCATATCTTCGAAGATACCACACAGATACATTATAATATTTTTTCTCATTTAGGAATTTTCTTTTGATTTTTGAAAATGTACTTCTTCCTTTAATCTTTAGGATTTTTTCCTTTATGCTCCAGTGTTTGTTCGTTTGTTTGTTTGTTTAAAGAATCCCATCCTGTTACCATTTTTTCCAATCAACAGTACTTGAATGGCAAAATAAGATACGCATCTGTTTGATACGTGAGGGGCCAACAGGGAAAACATCTTGAGTGTTGTTTCCACCCTTTCCAGCTGGCTGTGAGCCTCCAACTCTGTAACTACATTTGATTATCAGGTTGTTGTACATAATTCCAAAGACAACTGGTAATGTTTTGATAGCAAAATTAATTACAGTTTATTAAGTTCTGCTTGCTTTTATTGTTGTGATGAGAAGTAGATACATTCAGGGGCCTCCAGAAACAGGGCCTTATTTCAGACATAATTACAGCAATGAAGGAAACAGGCATATCCTGGGGCTTTAGGAACAACGTCTGACTATCATGATGAATTGAAATTCTCTTTTCCTGAGAGTTTTTGACAATATGCTTTTATTTGAAGGAAAAAATATTCTTCAACCTTTTTACATAGAAAAAAAGAAGAATGCCTCCCTGTTATCTCAGTTCTCTTCATAACTGAGCTATTCTTTCAGAGAAAGTCTTCAATGAAGATGTACTTTAAAAAAGATTCTTTCATTTAAAGCCACCTAATAGTATTTATTATCAATGATTTAGGCCATACCTATGTTCATTTCCACAGGCAGAACATTTACCAATCCCCTGGACTTCTTCTTATTGGTAATATCATATACCTATATATACACAGACATAAAATTTCACTCTGTTAAAGTACAGCTGACATACAATATTATATTATTTTCAGGTGTACAAGTGATTAGATTTATGATATTATCATCACAGTAAATCTAATAACAATCTGTCACAGTTCAAAGTTATTATAATGTCATTAACTATACTTCCTATCCTGTACATTATATCCCTGTGAGTTATTTTATAACCAGAAGTTTGTACCTCTCATTCCTCTTCACCTTTTTCAACTGTCCCACCACCCTCTTCCCTCCAGCACCCTTTCGTTTATTCTCTGAATTTGCCTCTGTTTTGTTTTATGTTATTGACCTGAGAAAGAGAGAAACATACATTTGTCGCTCTACTTATTTATGCTTTCATTAGTCAGCTCTTTGACTGGTAGGTACCCTGACTGTGCATCGAACCCACAACCTCAGCATATCAGGATAACTCTCTAACCAACTGAGCTACCCAGCAAAGGCCTGTTGTATGTTTTTTAGATTCAACATGTAACTGATACAACATGACATTTGTCTTCCTCTGACTGACTTAGTTCACTCAACATAATATACTCCACGTCCATCTATATTTTCTCGAGTGGCAAAATTGCATTATTTTTGGTTGCCGAGTACTATTCAATTGTGTGAGTGTATATATCTATCTATATCCATATCTATATCTGTCTGTATCTTTATCTACCTATCTATTATCTATTTTCTTTATGTAATCAGCTATTGATAGACTCCTAAGTTGTTTCCACATCTTAGCTATTGTAAATACTGTTTGCAATGAACATAGGCATGCATATATCTCTCTTAATTAGTGTTTTCATTTTCTTTGAATAAATGTTCAGAAATAAAACTTCTGAATTGTATGGTAGTTCTACTTTTAACTAGTTGAAGAAATTCTACATTGTTTTCCATAGTGGCTGCACTAATTTACAATCCTACCAACAGTGCACGAGAGTTACTGTTTTCTTCACATCCTCTCCACAATTTCTGATAATTTGTTGTCTTTATGATACTAGCCATTCTGACATGTGTGAGGTGATTTCTCATTGCGATTTTGATTTGCAGTTTCCTGATGATTAGTCATGTTCAGCATCATTTCATATGTCTATTGGCCATCTATATGCATTCTTTGGAGAAATGTCTATTCATATCCTGTGTCCGCTTCAAAATCAGATTGTTATTTTGGTGATGATTTCTATGAACCTTTTATATAATGTGGATATTAACACTTTAGCCAATGTATCATTTGCAAATATCTTATCCTATTCAGTAGGTTGCCTTTTTGTTTGGTTGATGGTTTTATTTGTTTTACAAAAGTGTTTTAGTTTGATTCAGTCCCATTTATTTATTTTTGCTTTTGTTTCCCTTACCCTGGGTGACATATCTAAAATAATATTGCTAAGACTGATGTCAAAGAGTTTACTGCCTATGTTTTCTTCTAGGAATTTTATGGTTTATGTATCACATTCAAGTCTTTAATTTATTTTGAATTTATTTTTTGTATATGCTATAAAAAAGATGTCCTGGTCTTAATTTTTTTACATATATCTGTCCAGTTTTCCCAACATGATTTTTAAGAGACTGTCATTTTCTCATTGTATATTTTCCCTCCTTTGTCACAAATTAATTGACCATGTAAGTGTGTGTTTATTTCTGAGGTTTCTATATTGTTTCTTTGAACTATGTGTCTGTTTTCATGCCAGAAGCATATTGTTTTGATTACTATAATTTTGTAGTATAGTTTGAAATCAGATATCATGATACCTTCATTAATTATAATATATTTTGGTGTGGATCTATTTAGATTCATCTTGTTTGTGAATTTCTGTGCTTTCTGGACCTGAATGCCTCTTTCCTTCCCTAGGTTATAAATTTTACAGTCATTATTTTTACAAAATCAGTTTTCTGTTCACTTATCTTTCTGTTCAGCTTTTGATATCCTTATAATGTAAATATTAGTACACTCAGTGTTTTCCCATAGGTCTCTGAAACTATCCTATCTTTGTTTTTTGTTTTTCTGTGTGGTATTTTTTGCCCTACTAATTGTGTGATTTCCACTATTTTGTTTCAAAGGCATCAATTTGTTTTTCTTTATTATATAATGTGCTTTTGTTTTCTTTTATTATTTTTAAATCCATTATTATATTCTTCAGTTCTCATTGTTGTTTTTTTTTTTTTTCATATTCTCTAACCCTTTGCTAAAGTTCTCACTATGTTCCTTTATTCTTCTCTCAAATTTGGTGAACATTCTTATGCCATTACTTTGAATTGTCAGGAAAATTAAGTCTCTCTGTTTCATTATAATTTCACTTGGTATTTTTATTATTCTTTCATTTTAATAATTTATGTCCTCATTTTGGTGGACTTTCTGTCTTTGTTTCTGTGAATTAGAGGAAGGAGCTATCTCTCTTGATCTTGAAGGAGCGGCCTTGTATATGAGCAACCTCAGTGTAGACCAGATGTGCTAGGGCTTTGGGAAGCTGGCTGTATCTGAAGTGGATGCCCTGGTAGGTCAGCTGGCCAGGACTGGAGTGGGCACGGGCCAGGCGTTACAGGGTACACAGCTCTAAGAGTGCCCTGGTAGACCAGGTCACCTGGGTAGGCATGGGTGCTGGCTTAGGTGGCCCAGGGTGTGCTGTGGCAGTGTTGCAGGCTAGCTAGAGAGCTTGGGCAGAGCTGCTGCCCATGCAATCTAGATGGAGTGGGAATGTATACAATGGCACTCCCCAGCACACCCGATGCTGGGGAGTTCTTGCAGATCCCCACCTGTTTGGCAGGTACTTTGGAGTTAGTAGATAGTTTCCCTCGGGGGTAGTTTGGGTGCCCTTTAAATTGCTGTTTAATCTCTATGCCCCAGAGCAGGCAAGTCTGCACTTAAGCACCTTAGTGATATCCCTCCCTACTGCAGGTTGCCCCACTGGGGAAGGGGTCCTGTGGTTACTATTTCTCCTTCTCTTTTTCCCTTTTCTGTGTGGTCTCTCTCTTATTTCTTGTGCAGAAGCTGTTCCATTAACCCTCAGTTGTTCTTTTGGAAGAATAACTGTATGAGTAGGTATATATTCAGTGTGTCGGTGGGAGGAAATGTGTTCAGGGTCTTCCTATATCACCACCTTGAACCTGACTCATTCCTATCCGTCTGTCGATCAATATCTATATCAATAATATCAATCGATCTACATCTATCTATCTGTCTATCATCTATCTATCTGACAAAGAAATTGAATCTAAGTATCTTTCTTATCTCTTCCCATTTCTTTAATTTCAGTGCTATTTCTTTTGTTCAGGTATTTGATTTCTTTCTTATATTAGAATGGGGCCTCATTTTTAAATACATTCTTGAGCTTTTTTCTCTGTGGTCTACCCCAATTTTAAAAGTATAATATTTTTCAGTGTAACCTGAATTGCTCAAAATATTATGTTGCAGTTCCTTAACATGATCTTAAGAATTTATGCTTGGTCTCTATTTCTCTCCTTACTCCTCAAGAATGAATTGCTTAATTCCCTAAAAAGCATAATGCTCTATCATGTTTTTTTCTGGTAACACTCTGATAAATTTATACTCATATATCAAAACTCAGATTAAATACTATTTTCTGTCACTACCCTCAGACCATTGTAATAATTTTTTCCTCTGTGTTTTTATAGCATTTTGCATACATCATACTAAACCTTAAGGGTTTTGTATTTTTGTTTTAACATTTATTTTTCTTCTTCTAGATTTTGACATTTTTGAGGACATGATTTTTGTCTTATTCTTTGTGCCATCAGCAACTAAAATACCACCTGAAATACTGTGGACAAAAAAGTAAATACATTTAATGTGTAAAATAAATGATCTGATGCTTCTGGGTCAGTATAAATCCAACACCACTTTAGAAAATAAATGTTCAGGGTACATTGTTCAGATAGAGGAATATACATTTATTTTTTCATATAAAGGAAAAATAAAACTTTGTAGAGAATGTTAAATATCTTGTTCCACTGAGGTATTTATGAGGTTTCTGAATTGAATTGAAATTCCTACCTCAATATAAATCCTAGATGCAAGTCAAGTGTGCTTAGGGTACTGATACTAGAAAAAGAAACAAAAAGAAAAGCAAACATTGGGTTTTAGTCTAAGAATTTGAGTGCTTTTTTAAACCCACCAAATGCAATCAGATTTATATTTATTTTTACAGAAATGTTTGCTCAGCTAATGCATTCCTAATCAAATAATGGGTGTTCCATGATGGAAATTTCAAATAAAGTTTTTAAAGCTGTCAAAAAGTAAATAAGCTAACTAGAATTATATTTCTTTGTTTCCCAGTGGATCTCATAAATGCTTGGATAGGAGTATAGTGTACTTAGAAGTAGGTCAGATAAACACTCAAATGCAATTATAGTCAATGCCTTCTCCTCCATCCCTCACTGCCAACCAATGATTTAACACTTATCTTCTGAGATGTGTCTGTTTTTAAGTGACAAATAGTTCTAGGATCTATTTTTTTCATTATTTGTTTTTTTAACAAATTTTGCACTACTTTGAAAATCTATAATTTAATTAACTAATAAAATGTATTTAATTTGTAAAATAAAGAGCAACTTATATTTCTTCTTTGAGTTTCTATTTATGACTATCCACTGAATTTAACTGTATTAGTGTCAATGGAATTTGATAAAGTTAACTTACATTATAAAGTGCACAAGAGACAAATATACTGTTAAAAAGTAACTTTAGATTATTTTAAAGTTTATTTCGAGTTCCTTTGTTGAGCATCCCTAAAGTATTTGACATGCTGCATTTGATCCGTAGGGGACTTTCTCTCTGTTAACCCTCATTTCCACTCCAGTAGGGATTCCCATCCGTAGGGATTTTCTAGCTGAACATAAGCTCTTCTACTTTAAGTCTTGTGACATGAGGCTCAAAGAAAAATTGTTAAAGCAGTGCTCTAGAGTACTCATATTTAGACACTGTAGACAACAGTTTATTGCCAATAAAATATTCATTAAAAAACATTAATTTATTTTCAGTTTTATGGTTCACAAGGCATTAGTAATTAAGCCAAGTTTTGTGAGACATCATTTTGAAAGATTTGATTAAAATAGATTTGGAAGCATCAGATTGTCTGTTTATTTTTGTTTGAAATATCTCTCAATGAGCAGAATAAGAGCAGTGGGACTACAGTTCAATTCTTGTAAGGTCGAGAATCTGCTTTATATGCAAAGAATTTGTTTCACACACCGTGAGACAATTTGAGAAAAATGAGATTTCTGCCCTCTGAGCTCATGAAATATTAGGACAATTGGCCATAAAAGGAAACAGTCAATAGGGCGGAGCTCATCTTCAGGACTCTAGAATACTGAAGCATGCTCTGAGGGTTCTTTTTATTTTTGTTTTTATGCTATTCAGGATAGAAAAGTCTACACAACTCTTAAGAAACTTCTGTGTTCTAAAATGAAAAAAATATAATGAATAGTAAAGAAAAGAAGTTATCTAAATATTATCCTTGTACTAGCTCATCTTTAATTGCATTTACAATAACCCCAGAAAAAAAAATGTGTTACTTGGACAAGGACAAGTCACAACTGACCAAATCTTTGTAAATTTATTTTTAAAGAACATTAATAAGAGCAGCAGTCATTACAGATTGAATGCAATACCTATTAAAGTACCAGTAGCTTATTTCACAGACATAGAGTAAACACTTCAAAAATTTATATGGAACCATAAATGACCCCGAATAGCTGCTGCACTTTTGAAAAAGAAGAACAAAGTAGGAGGGATCACAATACCTGATACTAAACTATATTATAAGGCCACTATAATCAAAACAACCTGGTACTGGCATAAAAACAGACACATGGACCAGTGGAACAGAATAGAGAACCCAGAAATAAACTCAAGTCTCTATGGTCAATTAATATTTGACAAAGGGGGCATCAACATAAAATGGAAGAAAGATAGCTTCTTCAACAAATGGTGTTGGGTTAACTGGACAGCTCCATGCAAAAAAATGAAACTCCAGTAGCAACTTACACCATACAAAAAAATAAATACAAAGTGGATAAAATAATTAAATATAAGCTGTGACACCATTAAAACCCTAGAGGAGAACACAGGCAGGAAAATCTCAGATATTTCACACAGCAACATTTTTACTGATATGTCCCCTAGAGCAAGGGACATAAAAGAAAAAATAAACAAATGGGATCTCATCAAAATAAAAAGCTTCTGCACAGCCAAAGGAAACAGCATCAAAATAAAAAGAGAACCAACCGTATGGGAAAACATATTTGCCAATGATACCTCAGACAAGGGTTTAATCTTCAAAATATGTAAAGAACTTACATGAATCCACTCTAGAAAGACAAGCAATCCAATTAAAAAATGGGCAAAGGACTTGAACAGACACTTATCCAAAGAGGACATACGGAGGATTCAAAGACACATGAAAAGATACTCAATATCGCTAGCCGTCAGAGAGATGCAAATTAAAACTACAATGAGATACCACTTTACACTGGTCATAATGGCCATCATAAACAAAGCAACAAACAATAAGTGTTGGAGAAGATGTGGAGAAAAGGAAACCCTAGTACACTGTTGGTGGGATTGCAGACTGGTACAACCACTATGGAAAACAGTATGGAATTTTCTCAGAAAACTAAAAATGGATTTACCTTTTGACCTGACAATTCCACTGCTAGGATTACACCCTAACAACCCTGAAACACCAATCCAAAAGAACCTATGCACCCCAATGTTCATAGCAGGACAATTTACAATAGCCAAGTGCTGGAAGCAACCGAGGTTCCCATCAGTAAATGAATGGATCAGAAAACTATGGTACATATACACAATGGAATTCTATGCAGCAGAAAGAAAGAAGGAGCTCCTACCCTATGCAACAGCACGGATGGAACTGGAAAGCATTATGTTAAGTGAAACAAGCCAGATGGTGAAAGACAAATACCATATGATCTCACCTTTAGCAGGAACCTAAACAACAAAACAAACAAGCAAGTAAAATATAAACAAAGATATTGAAATAGAAAACAGGCTGACAGTAACCAGAGGGGAGAAGGGAAGGAACTTCAGGGAAAAAGGGAAGGAATTACAGGAACAAGTATAAAGGACACGTGGACAAAAACTAAGGGGGGTGGAAATGGGAGGGAGGTGGGGAGCACTGGGGGGGTGGACTAGGATGGGAGTAAAAGACAGAAAACTGCACTTGAACAACAATTAAAATAAAAATATAAATAAATAAATAAATAAAGGAAAAGAAAAGAGATAAGAAATGTAACATGAATAGATACAGAGAGCATTTTGATGGTTGCCAGATGGGCAGAGGGTGTCGGGGAATCGGGGAAGAAGTGAGGGGATTAAGAAGTACAAACAGGCAGTTACAGGACAGCCGTGGGGATGTAACATGCAGTGTAGGAAATTGAGTAGCCAGAGAACTTACACGCATGACCCATGAACATTAACAATGATGTGAAGATTGCATGAGGGAATGGGGGGTGCTGGGTGGAGGGGAGCAAGGGGGAAAGTTGGGACAACTGTAATAGCATAATTAATAAAAACATAATTTAAAAAAAAACAAAACAAAAAAATTAAGAGTAGCAATCGTACCTGCTTTCAGACTGTGCCTACCTTCGGACTGTTCCAGTTCCTGGGATAAATACTTCGTTTAACTTTATTTCATCCTCACAAGATATCTGAATAACCTTATTTTACAGGTAAGGGAATCGACGTCTAGAGTCTGTAATTTGTTTATGACCACATCTCTGGAAACTGGAGGAGCTAAAATGTGAGCTTATGTCTAAAGCCTTTAATAGTCTTGGCTACATAAAAAAGAGAGAAAAAGCTATTTCTCACATAAGGAAAATACAGGGACTCAGAACTGAAACGTCCAGAAGTTGACAGCACTCTGGAAGCTATACAGCAGAAATGGTATGAGCAGGTTACAGCTCTTTGACTTCAGGACAGCCTGTCTCCAGGGCCAAATGACGTGATGCTGGACACCACCACTGATGCAGTAAACCATGGTTGCTGCTGCTCCACTGGCCCTTGTGACCGGTCCCCAGCTGTGGCTCTACCTGCAGTCACAGGCCTCAGCATCAGTTGGTCAAGTCTTCACCCCACGGTCATGTCATGGCTATGGAAAGTTGAGAAGGGAAAGCTCTGCCAGCTACTGTGCTGCAACACACTCAGTCCCACTAATGCTATGCACAAGTGAGAATTCTTGAAAATAAGAAAGCTTGACTCCAGCCTCTACAGCCATATGATCTAGTTCACTTACCTGTATATTAAAGGAACATCTTTTTAATCAGTTCCTCTTCTTATACTCTCACCCCATCTACCTGTCCACAACAGAAGAGCCAGGATACCCCTTTTTAAACACATCAATCACATTACATCTTAC
>PVKM010041469.1:0-13106 GCA_004027735.1 Carollia perspicillata
TTTTTTTTTTTACCTAAGGAAAGGTCAATGGATCCTCATGGCTCATTGGAGGTGTACAACTAAGAGAAAGAGTCAACAGTGTTCTTAGGCACAAAGCACATAATGCCTGTATATTTAGGTTTTAAGAATCTGATCAGAACTGTGTAATGAGGCAACAAGTTTCTGTGTACAACCGATTAAACAAAATTCTCTAGAAGGAAAACTTAGTGCCACTTCAAGTGGGATTTGTAATTAGAAGCCTTGGGACTTCTTCCAACTCTACTAACCATGGGAAACTGAGGCCAGCATCCTTCAGGCATCTGTTTCCTGGTCTTTAAAATGGCAGGTGGGTGGGAGAGTGGACTAGATGCTCTAAAAGAATCACAGAGCCATCTGACAGAAATACCCAGAAAAAAAAATGGCACCAGGCACAAATTAATTCTGAAAATACTTCCGTAAAAATTGTACAAGCTAACATGAACTTAGCCTTTAAAAGAGAAACAGATGAAGTCATAGATAAGATTTTGAAAAGTAATTTCAAATAATTGCTATGTTCTCTGCAAACAAGAGCGAGCAGCCAGGCTTTCAGAATAAATGGCCATTTGCAGCTGTCACCACCTAACAGAGCCACCTGCATAGCCACCCCGACTGCCCCCACACACTCCAGTCTGTTTAAAGACACAGAAAGAATATTCATGCAAAAGAAACTTTCTTCTGACATTAGTAGCAGTTGACTCAAGTTGTCATTGAAGGCCAACACGTTTACATTACTGTCACACTGAGGTTTGAATTTTTTTACTGCCACAATGTAGTCTAAAAAAGAATAGAAAATTACCCATTTAATTCAAGAATCACACTGATTTCCTTGAAATATGTAGCACTTTGGTGTTGCTCTGAGCAACTGGTTTAATGTGAAGACATCCTGCCTGTGATTGGCAGCTTAAGAAAGGCAAAGTTCAGTTGTAATAGATTTGAGATTGGACTATAATAGGTATGTGGGAAGACACCAAGCTGTTAGGAAAACAACAGCAGATTTGAGATATGCATACCTAGTTGAGGAAAGCCTATTATATAAGGGTGAATTATTGTGAGAATTTGCATGTAAGCTATTGGATGACATCTAAGCAAAAGATTAACCAGAGGCATAGAAATAACTAAACAAATCTGGCTAATGCATTTTCACCCAGGGAACATTGTCGCTACATAAAATTCAATCTAAAACATTTTCTCAAAAGACTTCTCAGTTTAGTTTGGAAGTCAGACCCAGGTATTTGGTATAGACGTTAAACAGTTTATTTCAATCTTTGGAAATTCCACTGAGTCCCCCAAACCCCAACTTTTATATATTTTTACAGTGATGTATTACTGGATATGAGTATCATTACATCATTTTGTTGGTTTACTTTCTTTTTGAAGAAAATAAGCAACTGCTAAAACTTTCAAAGACATGTCATCTCAACCAAAGCAACATCTCCAAATAAACTGTGTGTTTAACATGGCTTCCAGTGAGTTCCAATCTGCTAACGAGGCCTGAGGTCTACGGTAGCCATTACAGAATCACAGAGGTACTCTGATTTCAGATTGCACTCCAGCTTCTCAGAAGTCATGGATAACCGCTACAACATCTACATTTTCAGTATTATAAGTTTTCCTCAGACGAAATACATGATTTATGCTATTATGTTCCTTTTATATTATGTACTTATTTGCAGCACCTATGGCATTGTATTTCACTCATTTTTCTTCCATAGTTCTCTTCTAGAAAGACTTGCTAGAAAGACTTTAAGAGCGAAAAAATATGCCTCATATGACTATGTTTAGCTCCTGGCCAAGTACACAGGTAGCCTCTGATAAAAATGTATTAAATAAATGAATAAACAGTTTCTTTCTTCAATTTTTGCTAACCTTCACACATCCAAACCTAACACAGCCTTAGAAAGCCATTGAAAGGAATCAGAATATGCATCCCCCCATATGCCCTTTAGGCATAAAGATTATTTTGAGCTGAAGACAATTCAGAATCAACAAATACACAAATAGTTCTTGGTCTTTCCATTCTTTGCCTAAAGAAAAAGAAGGACATAAATTTCTTTTGTGAAGGGGTCCCCCTCTGCCTTTCCAGCCCTGCTTTATACCAGAAAAAGAAAAGTGACTCAGGTCTTCAGAGACAGGGAAATCACTGTGGAGATGAATTCGTGTAAACAGACCTCATTAAATAACCTTTCTCTTCCATTAGTTTTCACATATATTTCCTAGTTTGTCATAGACTGAAATTCCAGCCCCGCCTTCTTTTGTTAAAAGGGCTAATAAACTCCTGATCTCTCCGCTTGGAATTTCATCTTTTCTGTGCCCATAAATATTAATAAAAATTCTGTCTTTTTTTCCTGCTAATATGGCTTTTGTTAGTTTAATTTTCCAGCTTCTAGACACCACCAGAACTCCTTGGCTCATTGCCCCTTCCTCTATTCCGAAGACAGCAACGGTGGGTCAAACTGTTTTCACAACACTTAGGCCTTCTCTTCAGCCCCCTCTTCCACTTTTAAGGACCTTTCTGATTGCAATGGACCCAAGACAATCTCCTTATTTTAAATCAGCTGATTTGCACCCTGAATTCCATCTGCAACCTTAATTCCATTTTGTCCTCTCCTCATCACAAGATCCTTAACTGTAATCTGTCTGCAAAATCCCTTTTGAAATATAAGGTACTGTAATCACAGGTTCCCAGGATTAAATGGGCTTCTTTTGTGAGGGACATTATTCTGCCTACCCCAAATATATGATTTCATTGAATCCTCACCACACTATTGCTGTGATAATTCCTATTTACCAACACCTCAGGACACCAGTACTATGTTGTAGATAATAAACCTAATTCTTAGGGAAGTTGAATGCAATGACCCAGAATGCACACAGTTTTGAAACCTGTCTGTCTCTCAGGCTTAGTCTCTTAATCATGAAGGTGCACTACTTCTCACAAATGTCACTTTCCCCTGCCTACTCCCTTTCCCCCCAGAGTATTATTCTTTCTACTCTACCCCACACAGCATGATGTCAGGATAGGATCTGGAACTTGTTGAATATGAATTGTATCCTAAACGATGCCTTTCTGTGGCTATGTGCCTTTGCCAAGGGGAACGAGCATCGGGATAAAGGAATAAAGCTCAAATTTAAGAAAGTGAGGGGGAAACCAGCAAATTCAGGGGGGCTATTTTGAGCTAGAGGCGTTCTCAGCATCTCTGGGGCACAGATATTTGTCTGCTTTGCTTACTGTAAGGAGAGCCTGGATTCTGAGCCCTGGCTTCTGAGAACAGGCCGGCGGGATTTTGAGTGTTGTTATCTCCGAGTAAGGTCAGATGGCGCCACGCTGCACTTCTGGGAGCCTTCCACTTACAGCATCAAAAGACAAACCAACCTCGTAGCACGTTCAAAATTAGCTTCCACTTAATAAAACATTAAGTTTATTTTTTAAAAAGAGACAAAAGCTAAAATGCTACTATAAATTGTCTAGTAGGTGCTTGTTACAAAAATTCAAGAATATCAAGCACATATTTTTCAGGAAACTCAGTTTTTTAAAGATAAAAGACTGTTTTTAAGCTAAAAAATGTATTATTCTACTGTCCATTTGTTTGTTTCTTGCTTTGGCCTCTTTCATCAGCTAAAAAATGCAACAAATCCATGGGTGGGGGTCTCCTCTAAGCAGTGTTTGGTTTCTTGATTTGAGTGCTGCTTGTGCAGATGCGTTCACCTTGTGAACATTCATTGAGCTGCACACTTATGATTTGTGTGCTTCTGTACGTATGCTGTACTAATAAATAAAAGACGAAAGCATAGAAGTGTGAGTGAGAGGGAATAATCTCAGTAAAGGAAGGCTGGACACCAGAGGCCAATTCATCCTGATGTTAGTAAAGTTTACACTCTGGGGCCCTTACCTCCCTGGGTTCTGATGAGTGCTAGGAGCTTGTAGGAGCTGCTGGGAGCAGTTGAATGATCTAGGTAGAGAAACGAAGTCAGACTGCAATAAAAAGTTGCCTGAAGAGAAAAAGAGAGAAGGAGCTGATATCTAAGGATGCAGTGACTTTTTTTCTTATTCAAAATATATATTCATTTTTTTTATTTTAAAAAGCAAACAAACAAAACAAATAAACCCACCACTTGCCTTGGGAGAGATGTGAAAGCCTTGGATGTGACCAAATAGCCCTGCACAGAGAAGGAGGAAGGACCTCACCCAAATCCCTGTGAAACAGGAAAGACAAATATTTTGAATTGCTGCTGTATTAATTTCCAAACAGAAAAGTTTCAAAAGGCCCTGGGGTTCTTGCTAATCTTAATGCCTTTTGAAATGTCTGCCTCCATGGAGCTTACTTTCTAATGTGGGAGTGCAGAGAGAGATCTACAAAAACAAAACATAGCACAGCCCATGGTAGTTAGAAGGTGACACAGTCTGGAGAAAATTAGTAACCAGGGTACCAGGAAAGGGAGGGCCATGGTGGTGGTAAAGGGGATAAGGCATGATTTCTAAATAATGAAGAAAGTCTTCACTGAAAGATGGCATTTAAGCGAACACATGAAAAATCAGAGTGCTGTGGCACCTGTAGAAATGCATCACAATAAGGGGAACAGCAAGCACAAAGGCCCAGAGGTGGGAATCTACAAGGAGCCAGTGTGGTGGGATCGGAGCTGAGTAAGGGGTGTGTGTAAGGAGAAATGCTCAGAGATTGAGGCAGATCTGGTAGGCATCCCCAGCCATTTCCAAGAGTTTGGCTCTCACTCTGAATGATTTGAGCAAGATTTGATCATAGAAATGACATACTTTGGGTGAGGCTGTAGCTGGATCATTCTGGTACTGTACTGAGAAGAGTCAATTTGAGGGTTGCTGTAGAAGCAGAGAATAGAGAGGTAGGAGCCTAAGCATTAATCCAGAAAAAGATAATAGTGCTTTTGGAGGTAACAGTTGATCAAGTGAGAAGGGGGTTAGAGTGTGTTGACACTCTGAAGGCAGAGCAATAGGACTTGGATGTAGATTTAGACAGAAAGAGAAGAATCAAGGATGTTTCCAAACTTTTGGGACTGAACATGAAAAGGCAGAGTTGCTACCAACTTACTTGGGAAACACTTCAAAGGACCCATCAGAAAAGTGAAAACAGCCCTGGCTGGCGTAGCTCAGTGGATGGAACGCAGGCCTGGGCACCAAACAATGGTGGTTCGATTCCCAGTCAGGGCACATGCCTGGGTTGCAGGCCAGTTCCCAGCAGGGGACTCATGAGAGGCAACCATACATTGATATTCCTCTCCCTCTCTCCTTCCCTTCCCCTCTAAAGATAAATAAATAAAATATTTTAAAAAAAGAAAAGTGAAAACAGAGACTACAGAGTGGGAGAAAATATGTGCAATTCATATATCTAATAAGGGTCCAGTACCCAGAATATATCAAGAACTCTTACAACTGAACAATAAAAAGGCATGAAACACAGTTTTTAAAAAATGGACAAAGTATTTGAAAAGATATTTTCCCTTAAAGAAGTTATATAAATGACCAACAAGCACATGGAAAGATGCTCAACATCACTAGTCACTCAGAGAAATGGAAATCAAAACCACAATGAGGTACCATCGCACACTGACTAAAATGGCTATAATCAAAAGACGGACGATAAGAAAGGATGTGGGGAAACTGCAACCCTCACACACTGCTGGTGGAAATGTAAGATTGTGCGAGCTTGGTGGAAGACAGTTTGGGAGTCCCTCGGAAAGGTAAACATGGAGTTACCATATGACTCAGCAATTTGACTCGTAGATATATATATCCAAGAGAATTGCAACTATGTTTACTCAGAAACATGTACACATATGTTTATAAGAGCATCGTGCATGACAGTAAAAAAAGGAAACTCAAATATCTATTACCTAATGAGCAGATAGACAGAATGTGGTATATCTGTGTGGTGGAATATTATTTGGAAACAAAAATACTAAATACTGCTGATACTTACTAGAACATGGATGAACCTTGAAAACGTTATGCTTAGTGAAAGAAGCCCGCCACGAAATATCACATGTTACATGATTCCATGTAAGTGGAAGGTTCAGAACAAGTAAACCATAGAAAGTAGGCCCTAGTTACCAGGGGTTTGAGGAAAGGAAATTGGGAGTCACTGCTAGTAGGTAAAAAATTTCTTTTTGGGGTGGTAAAGAAGTTCTGATTAGAGAGTGGTGAAGGTTACAAGTATAGTAAAAATCACAGTAGTGTACACTTTAAAAGGGTACATTTTATGGTATATGTAGGTAAATGTACATATGTCTTAATTTTAAAAAGAAAAGAAAATGAAGGTCCTTGAAAGTAAAGTTATTCTTAAGAGAAACTCTATAAGGACAGGTAGCAATTACTAAGGCTCACCAAAGTCACCGTAAGGAAAGAGCAGGGTCTGACAGGAAAGGGACCAACAGAACAGAAAGAGAGGTCAGGGGTAGATCCATGTATATAGGGAACTTAATGTATACAGCAAAGTGGCACCAGGAACCAATGGGGGAAAAATAGATATTTCACGGCTAGTCTTAGGAAAACTGGACCGCTACGAGAAGACAAGTAAAGCTGAATTGCCATCTAGCACCAGATAGATAAACTTCAAATAAAGACCTTAAGTTATTAGAAAATATAGAGGAACATTTTTGTGACTTGCAATAGGGAGAATTCTTAAACAAAACCTCAAAAATGCTAACAAGGGAGCTAAACTTGATGAGTTTAATTGCATCAAATGACAGCTAGTTGAGTGGGGAGTTAGAGGGCGGAGGAATTGAGCAAAAAGGGAAAAAGGACATGTGGACAACAGGGTGGTAATTGCTGGAGGGAAGGAGGTATAAGGGTAAAAAAGGTAATGTAAAAAAATACAATAAAGACTAAATTAAAAATAAAATAATTAAGGATGTTTGTTCAGCAAAGAACATCATAGACAAAATTAATAAATTGACAGAATGGAAAGGTTATATGCATTGCCAATAAAATCAATAAAGGATTACTATCTTAGAATAAAAGAGACATTTTCATATCAACCAAGGAAAAAATAACAATTTCAATTGAAAAGTCAATAAAGGATACAAAGAGGCAATTTATAGCAGAGGTCACATGACTATAAGTCACAAAAACAATGATGAAACTCAATAATAATTAGAGAAATACAAATTAAAATGAGAAGAAGATATCACCTAATAAATTGACTGGCAAAACTAGGAAGTTGGGGAGTGACAAATGTTGATGGAGAGGTGGGGACATCTGAGCCCTCCTGCGCTGCCGGAGGAGATGGAGACTGACCAGGCACTTATGCACACACTAGGACAGCAGACTTCCATTCCAGGTGTACACTAGAAGAAATCCTCACATGGACCCGTAAGAAGAAGTATTTTTAGTATTGGGGAGTTATAGGTGATGTTGGCATGTATCACTTGAGAGAGTGGGCATGTAAAAATAAGTTCTTTCTAAAATTTACATGCACATACAAGCACATACATGTGAGGTGCAAATGTTTGATAGTTTAAGAATAACTAAATTTTTTTTCTGAAAATCAGATGTGCTGGAGCCTATTCCTAATTCTAACTATGTAAGAATGCCAAGCTCACCTGACCCATACATGACACGTGTCAGGTTGGGCTATCACAACTCCCAAAACCTACACTCTCCTAAGACACACAGGTCATGAGAACAATGCTTTTGCATTTTCCCCACTTTCTGAATTCTTAATGCAGGCATGAGCTGGTTCCCCCTATTATCCATCCTGACAGCTCGGAAGCCATACCTGATGCTTCTGGTTTCCTTCCAAGAGACTGGACCTCCCTTTACATCAGACTCTAAGCAGGCGCTCTGGTTGCATTGACTGATTTTCCTTTATGGCTGCCCACTTAAACTTCATAACACCAGCCATCTGGGGCCCTCCCTCCCTCCTTCCCTTCCATGTTAAGTCCTTTTCTTTTGGCTTAGACCAATCTCCAGCTTTTGACTTTGATTAGGCTAGGAGCCTCTGAGTTATGTTACACCTTGAATTTGACCTAGTAAGATGATGCTTTACTGGCACCTGGGCACATTCTTCAGTGCCCTGCCTTGGGTGGTACACCTATTGTTTGGTCCTATACCTCCCTATTTCCCTTCTATTTTACTTGAAGAGTAGACCTCAGTGCCCAATGTGGTAGGCTGAATAATGGTCCCTGAGTCAAGTCCTTGTCCTATGCCCTGGGGCCTGTGCATGTTACCTTGTATAGCAAAAAGGGATATTGCAGGTGTGGTTAAAGATCTTTAGGTGCAAGATACTATCCTGGATTAGATAAAAGCCCCAATGTAATGACAACAGTCCCTAAAAGAGGGAGGGAGGGGGAGTTAGAGTGTGAGGAGAAATGACGAACTGATGGTGAAAGCAGAGACTGGAGAGATGTTTTGAAGGTCAGGAGGAGGCCACAAGCCCAGCCAAGGGATACAGTCAGCCACTAGAACCTGAAAAACACAAGAAAACCTCAGAGCCTCCAGAAAGAACCAGTCCTGCCAAAACCTTGACTTTAGCCCTGTGAAACTGGTTTTGGAGTTTTGACCTCCAGAACTGTAAGAGAATAAATCTGTGTTAATTTAAGCCACTAAGTTTGTGGTAATTTGTTGCAGCAGCACTAGGAAACTAATACATCCAATAACCAGTCTCAAGATGTGACAGTGCAAAGCTCCTAGTTATAAAACCCAACTGTCTTCCCCTTTTCCCCTTCCTCTTTAGCCTCCTGTAAGAGGCTGTCAGATATAGAAGTGGGAATGACATGGGTTTTAAGGGGGAAAACCAGATATGGTTATAATCAGTGTTTTCATGACGAAATTCTTTCTTGGCCTTTCTCAGAAAATTTCTGTTTTCCTAAATCCTGAGAAAAATCAGTGGAGAAATTGGGGAAGGGGGACAGGTATAATTTTCTAGTGAGAATTAACATGTAACAATCAAAATAAGAAAGGAGTATTTGCCCTGTAACCTGTCAGTCTTGCTTGCAGCTGCTGCCGCCATGTGATAAGTGTGTACTCCTGGCCCCATCTGCTGCAACAGTGAGTCATTCTGGCACATAAAATAAATATTAATATGCTCATATACATTGTATGCCTCTTTAAATCCTCTGAATACTTTTCTAAGCAATGAGTTTCAGAAGCAAATAAATCTTAAGTTGGCAATTTCCCCATGGGACTTTTGGAGTTCAGTTGACCTTGCTCAGAGATCCAAATATTTCATTATTTAAGTACCAGCCAACACTGTTTGCTGGCACTTTCCAGTGTTTGAACATTTACTATACTTTACCAAATACTACTAAATCCAATATTCCTTATTTATAAACAAAATATTTAGATATCTACAATAATGATTAAAGTGTATAAAGAATTTTGGAAGTGTTTTAAGAATAACTTAGGATTTGGGGGAATTCATGAGAAATTCTATAAATAATAATAACTTGTTTCTGAATCCCCAAATTAGTATCTGTCAGGAATTTGGAACCACTACTTCAAATCCATGCCCTATGATTTTACAAGTTGCATGATTTGGGGCAAATTACTATTTTGAGGTTAAATGCCCTCATCAATCCAAAAGGGACAATAATACCACATAGGTTTGCTGCAGGGATTAAATAAGATTATATATGGGAAATGCCTGAGACATATTGAGTCTCAAAAAAAAAACAGTTCAATAAAACATAGTTGTAAATTTTCAGAACCTTGAATTTGGCAATGGACTGTTAGGTATGACACCAAAAGCATGAGCAACTAGATAAAACAGAGAAACTGGACTTCAAAATTTAAAACTTTTATGCATGAAAGGGTATTTTCAAGAAAGTGAAAAGACAGCTGATGGAATGGGAAAAATGTTGGCAAATGATGTGTCTGGTGTATATTGGATCTTATGTCCCATGTACATAAAGAACTCTTAAATCTTAACAACACAACCACAAACAACCAAATTCTTTTAAAAGCAAAGGACTTAAATGGACATTTCTATAAAGAAGATATACAAATGATTAGTAAGCACATGAAAAGATGCTCAGCATCCTTGGTCAGTAGGGAAATGTAAATCAAAAGCACAGGGAAATAAATGTTTTACACACACTAGAATGGCTATAATAATAATAATAATAAAAATAACAGAAAATAACAAGTGTTGGCAAGGATGTAGAGAAATAGAAGCATTCCTCCATTGCTGGCAGAAACGTATATTGTGCAGCTGCTGTGGGAAACTGTCTGGTGGTTCATCAAAAAGCTGACATAGAATTACCATTTGACTCAGCAATTCCACTCCTAGCTATATATCCAAAGGAATTGAAATTGGACTCAAACAAATTCTTGTATAACCATATTCATTGCAGCATTATGCACCATAGCCAAAAGACTGAGGATGCCCAAGTGGTCAACAAACATCAACAAGGCCTGGATGGATAAAACACAGTGAGACAGACCTATGCAACAGAAATATTATTCAGCTGTAAAAAGGAATGAAATTCTGACACATGCTACCACTTGGAGAACCTTGAAAACATTACGTGAAGTAAAAGAAGCCAGAAACAAAAGGATAAATATCATGTAATTCCACTTACATGAATTACCTAGAATAAGCAAATTCATAGAGACAGAAAATAGATAAGAGCTCACTGGGGCTGGGACCATGGGGAGTTACTGCTTGACAGCTAGAGTTTCTGTTCTGGTGACAACGGCATTTTGAAGTAGTAGCCCAAAACTGTGAGTGTAATTAATGCCAATGGATCATATACTTAAAAATGCCTAACATGGCAGATTTTACGTTAAATTTATTTTACCAAGGAAAAAAAAAGGATTTGGAGAACAAAAGAAGAAAAAAAACCCGCACAGTTTAATAGACTAATGAATTTGAAATGCACTTTGGAGCCTTTTTATCATCCTCGCTCTCTGGCAGAGACACAGGTCTCATGGGTCTTAGCCTAACTTTTCAAGGGAAAACAGACCTTGAGACAAGGTATTTACTTTGGGAAAGGATCCCAAGGAATAGGAGCAGGGGAGTGCAGAGAATGAAACAGAAAATTAAAGCAGCAATTCCATAGTACATTCCGGGCTCAGTCCTGCTGGCCACTCACAGGGGCTATGCAGAATGTGCCCCAGAAGGGCCACATTCGTCATGCACTGTCCCCCGCACTGGGACAGGCTGCCCTGTGGATTCACGGGTTTGTATGTCTGGGCCTACAGGACCAGTGTCTACTAGGAGTCTTCCCTCTTGTCCTGGTTGCAGTATCAGAGAAGTGTGAAACCAGAAAGTGAAAAAGTCCCCATGCAGCTGAAGCAAGTGGCATCCGGGGTAACAGAGGGCCATCAAGGGGCCCAAGAGAGGCTTGGTGCACAATGTCATCGGATTATAGTCCTTCCTACACAGCAAAAACCTTCTCAGGAAAGCTTGCACATATTCAGCTTAGAAAGCTTGCAGAGGGGGTGTCAAATTCATTTTCGCCAGGGGCCACATCAGCCTCGAGGTTGTCTTCAAAGGGCTGAATGTAATTTTAGGACTGTATAAATGTAACTACTCCTTAACTAGGGGCAATAAACTCTACATTCGCTGCTTTGAAGGCAACTGAGAGGCTGACGTGGCTCCTTGCCCCCCTGGCCACGCCCCAGGGAAAATGAGTTTGACACCCCTGCCCTGTAGCTTCATACCATCTCTCAAAAGTAGTTTAAAACTATTGACATTTCTGCAGCTTTCACAATTTTATCTCAACTTATCTATTCCAGAATTTCTTCTATAACTCACCTCTTTATATATCTATATTCCAGTGCAATTATTTAGCATTCCCCAAACCTGTGACAATTTTCTGTCTTCGCACATCTGCTTGGCTGATTCCCACCATTGACATACATATCCTTTCTACATTTTGAAATACTTTTTCATCTTTAAAGGAATAGTTTCAATCTTTACTAAAATGTACTTCCTGAGCATGCTGCCTGGCAGGGATATGAATCTGGGCATGGCTAAGAAATCAGGGCGTGGCTAGCCTCCCGGATTTCCTGGTGCATATGTTTTTATTTGTTGTGTGAAGCCAGTGGGCTGAGATATGTCCTCAAGGAGCACAAGGGCAGACATGAGAAAAATGGTTTAAAACTGTACTTCTAATCCAAGAAGTTTAAATGGAGAGCAGGAGCAAAAGCACATTAAACAAACTGGAGAACCCGGCGGATGAAATCATGGCACAAGAGTCAAAAGAATAGGTCTCATGCTGGTGGGGCGGTGGGTGGGTAGAGTTAAAGGGGCTGAGCTGGAACTGAGTCTGGGCTGGAAATTCCATCTTCCTCCTCTGAAGCCCACGCCCCTCATATGTCACTCAGCGAACCTTGCATTACAATGAGAGCTATTCGCACATTTGCTTTATTTCCCCTAAAAGATGGCAAATTCCTTGAGAACTAGGATCATGATTTTTATATTCTACACACTGTAAAAGGTACAGTGTCTGTCTAAATGGATGTTCAGTGCATATAAGATTAACTTAACATTATACCCCAACAAAACTCTGACAAAACAAGTTGTAGAATTGTATTTATAATGTCTTTCCAGGTTTCAATTAGATAAAAAACACCACAAACAATAACTGCCTAGCAGGCAGGGCAGAATTAATATGTCCCTGTATATCAAACTCTTTGTTACGTGTACTCACATGTGTTATCTCATTTAATTCTAACAGTCGTTCTGTTTCATCGATGGGGAAACATGCTGCAGACACCATCCAAACCAATGCAGGTAGAACAAGGCTAGCTGACTCTGGCGTCTGAGCTCCTTATAGCAAAGCTATCTGGAGACACACACTGGGGATCTGCCAAGCCAGCAGGGCGTTCCTCCCAGGATTAAAGCTCATAATTCCTAAGGAGTTAGAAATGCCAATGGTCAGATCTAGCAGTGTGAAGATGTTCATTATAGCAGTATTTATAGCAGCAAAATTTTGAGAAAATCCAATGCCATTATAATAGTGGAAGATTTTGCAAATATTAAAATGATGATTATGGAGACTGGAAATTTGGAAACATTCATGCTTCATGGTAAAATAAAGCATAGAACAAATGCCTCCCAACTATGCAATAATCATGCAGTTGAGATAAACTTGAACCACCCCCACACACA
>PVKM010041470.1:0-13101 GCA_004027735.1 Carollia perspicillata
TCAGCTGGTAGGGAGACAGTTGGTGGGTGAGGCCTTGCTGGTGTCCCCTGCCTCAGGCACCCACGCCTCTCCCAGGGGAGGCACTGGATATGGGGTGGGGGTGGGGAAGGGAATCTGGGCGGCACACACCCAGTCCTGCCCCTCCAGAGAATGCCCGCCTGGCCTGGAGCCTGCAGCAGAGCCCCGGGCTCCCAGAGCCTCACTGCCTTGATGGGGAAAAAGAAAAGGCAGGCTGACCCCAGGCAGGGAGCTAGACTGTTCTACTGCCATGCAATGACCAGCCTAAAGGGTTCATCATCGTCACTGTCATCCCCACCAGCAGTGCCATCACCAGAAGGGATTTCCTGGTAGTCGTTGGAGTCCTTGCAGGCTGAATTCATGGGTTTCTCAACAGAAAGTGTGGGAACACCTTCCGGCTCTAACATCTGGACGTAGGGCCGTTTAGTCCAGCCCGTGCTGAGCGTCCGCCTGATGCCGGGCCGAGAGCTGGCCTCTGCGGGAAGGGAACAGCGCTCCCGCGCGCAAGGCCCCACAGAGTGTGCTAGGAGCCACACACCGGTACAAAATCCTGAGGAATTTCAACTTTGTCCACTCTCATTCAAGCAGGGGATCAGAATAAAATACCCATGCAGTATATTTCATTAGAATTAGATTTGGCTGCATGTGCTAGGGGGAAAAGGTAAAATAAAAGAGACAATCAATGTGGAAGTTTAATTTTCTTTCCCTTGGAAGAGTTTTGGGGGCAGGCAGTCCAGAGCTGGCAAGGCATCTTGCCTGGTATTAGGAATCAAGACCCTTTCCGGTTTTTTAATCTGCCATTCCCACACTATGTTCTTGCCTCCTGGTCCTTCTGGTTGCTGAAGCTCCCGTCATCACATCACCATTCCAGTTAGTAAGATGAAGTAAGGGAAGAAGTCCAAGTCCTTCTTGTGGTGTCTTAGAGTCACCACCCTCCGTGGAGGCACCGGCTACAGGGATCTAATAAACTGTAGGCCTTAAATATTTATGGAATGTTCTTCCTCGCCACCGTGTCACTCATCTTCACAGCTGATTTTCATCTTAGCCACTTTGTTTTCTTCGCACATTTTGTCCTTTTCCAGATTTTCTCCTAGATGATTTTGTTGTGTTTTCTGCTTCTCCAGGTATTGACCTTTGCTGTGAACAATTTAAACAGAGCAAAGTCTTTTCTCCACTGACAGATGTCCTCTGATCCCAGTTAGTGAACATCCTTCTGGACATTTCTCTCTGCACTTCCTGCCCCTTCCCACCTGTCCCATCATCCCCCTTGGTCCACGTCACCACGCTCCCTCAGCTGGCCAGAGCCTCCTGACCATCTCCCGGCTTCCATCCTCACCCCTCTTCGGGCTGTTCTCAATCAGTAGTGAAAGTGAGCAGGGTTTGTTTTTTTTTTAATTGAGGTAAAATTCACGTAACATAAAATGAACCATTTTAAAGTAAGCAGTTCGGTGGCATTTAGTACACTCACAATGTGGTGCGGCCGCTGTCTCCATCTGCAACCAAAACGTTCTCGTCAGTCCAGGATAAACCCTGTACCCCACGGGCCGCTACTCCCGTTCTCCCCTGCCGGCCACCCCTCTGCTTCGGTAGATTTACCGGTCCTGGGTATTTCCTATAAATTAAGTCACGTGATGGGTGACTTTGTGTGTCTGGCTTCTATCACTTAGCGTATGTTTTCAAGACTCGCTCGTTCCCTTTCATGACTAAGTGATATTCTATAGCTTGTCTACCCCTCCACCCACTGACGAACTTTTTTTGCTGTTGCCCCTTTTTGATCATCGTGGTCAGTAGTGTTATGAACATCTGCACACAAGTGTCCGTCTGAATGTCTGTTTTCGGTTCTTTTCACTGGGCCGTACGGCGATACTGCGTTTGCTGGTCTCAGGGGCTCGCTTCCTCCTCATTCCTTCCCAGCTCACAGGCCGCCCAGTCAGTGAGGCCTTCCCTGCCCCCCGGCCCGGAAGGGCATGCCCACCTCCCTCAGCCCCCAGCCCAGAACTTCTGGTCATTTGCCAGGGTTTATTTTTCTCCGTAGTACCGTCTAATCACTTTCCATACTTGTTTGTCATCTGGCTCCTTTCACTAAATTGTAAATTGTTCATTGCAATTTCCCTACTCCTAGAAAGGTGCCTGGCACATAGGAAATGCTAAATATCAATTGTATGAATATATAGATATCATTTTTCAGACATGGCATTAAATTATTCATGCTGTCTTTTTTAAAGAATGTTATTTATTTATTTTTATAGAGAGGGGGAAGGAGGAAGAAGGAGAGGGAGAGAAACATTGATCTGTCGCCTCCTGTAAGCCCCCAGCTGGGGACCTGGCCCACACCCCAGGCATGTGCCCTGACTGGGAACTGAACTGGTGACCCTCAGGGTCACAGGCCAGTGGTCAATCCACTGAGCCACACCAGTCGGGACTCGTGCTATTTTGTACACTTGCTTTTGCCACATTTTATCTCACATTTTCCTTCTTAGTAAGTGGAAATCTCCATCATCTTTTGTAAGAACAGTGGGACCTCGATTATGTGGATGCCCAAGAATTTCTTCAGGCGTTCCTACTGGGGGACATGGTGGTGACTGTGCTTGTGTGTGCTGCTTTGCTTTGCTCCCTTGTTCAATTATGAGTCTGACACTAGCAATATCATGTCCCACCCTGGCTGGTGTGGCTCAGTGGATTGAGTGCCAGCCTGCGAACCAAAGGGTCGCTAGTTCAATCCCCAGTCAGGGCACTTGCCTGGGTTGCAGGCCAGGTCCCCAGTAGGGGGCGCACAAGAGACAACCACACATTGATGTTTCTCTCCCTCTCTTTCTCCCTCCCTTCCCTTCTCTCTAAAAATAAATAAATAAAATTTTTTAAAAACAAAAATATCATGCCCCATGAGGCAAGGAGACATTTCCTACTCCCCATTCCCTTTGAATAATCTGAATATATTTTATTTACTTTGTTTAGGGATGGTTCTAAATTTTTCTCTCCTATCAGAACCTTTGGTTAGGGTATCCCAGGCCCTGGCATGATAACATAGTTTTCTTCTGTATCTTTTTCCTACTTACAGATCATGCACATTAATGATCAGTGTTTCCAGTAGCGAGCAGTCTAGTTTGACCAAGCTGTAAGGGTCTTCTTTTCAAAGGTGAAAGCTGCTTTGTTAGAGATCTTCGATTCCTGTTCTTGGGGACGTTTGGCACTGGGTCCCCTGAGGGGCTCTCAGCATCGAGGGACCACAGGGCTCTGGGATGGTCACCCAGGCTGTCACCAGAGTCTGCCCCAGTGCCCCACACTCCCTGTAACGGGTACTTGTGTGTTTGCAGGCAAGGTATGGGTCCCCAAGCAGAAGCCAATGGACCCCGTGCTGGAGAGTGTGACTCTGGAGCCGGAGCTGGAGGAGGCCTTGGCGAACGCCTCAGATGCTGAACTCTGCGACATTGCAGGTAAGAGGCATTCCAGAAGCTTCCACGTGTCCTCCAGAAGGAGCTGACCCCCAGCTGCAGGGAGCCTTGGATGGTTTATGTCAACATGAATGCTTTCTCTCTGTCTAGCAAGCACTAGAGCAGACCAAGAATATTAGAACAGAAGTCCATTATCTGAAACCCAAACAAGGGAAATAGAGATAAAACCACCCAAACCCATTACACCACGGAGCCATCTGTTGCTGCCATGAACTTGTCCCAGAGGGGTGTGGAAGCCTCCTGGGGTTGGGGCGTGGGAGCTGTTGAGGCCCTGTACCCACCCTGCGCCCAATCCTGCCCACGCCACCTGGGATGAGAGAATGGGGGACAGAGGGCTGTGGGCATCTCAGGTTTGGAAGGTTTGCAAGGGCTGGAGCAAAGCCACCCGATTTTACCACTTTGCCCAGCTCAGAAACCTGCCCTCCTATCTCATAGTCGCGCAAATAACACCCACTATCTTCACGTGTGTTTCCATATGATCTTCACCAACAGCCCCACAACTCCAGGAGGTGGCCTGGTCTTCAGAGCCCTTCATCACTTCACCATCTCTCCTTATTGTGGCCTAGTCCCTGCCCCCACGCCTGCGCTCCATGTACCCCCAGAGTCAGGTCTGGCCACTGCAGGCACTCCACATGCCCCGCCTCACGCTGTGCCCCCTGGCCAGTGGGCTGGGTGGCCTTTCTACTCCGTAGACTTGGGGGTTATTAGCCATCACCCTGATGATGACAGGTGGGTAGGGTGGGGAGAGACTCAGGCAAGTGGGAAGGGAAGAGGGAAGATGGGCTTGGCTCTATGTGGCAGTGACAGTGAGGTTGGGGAGGAGTCAAGTCCAGTTCCGGCTCACCAGCTCCGGAAACTAAGTGGATGGCAGTGCCATTAATGAAGAGGGTGTGTTCGTCTGCTGGAGCTGCTGTAACGAAATACCGCAGGCTGTGTGGCTTCAACAGTAGACATTAACTTTCTCCTACTTCTGGAAGTTCCAAGTCCAAGGTCAAGGTGTTGGCAGGTTCGGTTTCTTCTTATTGGCTTGCAGATGGCCACATTTGCATCCCTCTTTGCGTGTGTCTCCTGGTGTCCCTATGTCTTCTTAAGAAGACACCAGTCAGATTAGGTTAGAGCCCACCCTAAAAGCCTCATTGGCTCTTAATCACCTCTTTAAAGGCCTTATCTCCAAATTCAGGAATAAATTCTAAGGTACTGGGGATGGGGACTTTAATGCATGGATTTTGGAGGGATACAATTCAGCCCATAACAGCAGGAGAGGAGCAGGCCCAGGGCAGGGGGATGTTGAGTTCCCTCTGAAGTGTCTGTGGGTTGTAAGTGCAAGTCCTGAGTTCTGCAAGGAATCCACACTGGAGTCCCTGTGGCATTGTCAGCATAGAGGTGTGGGCGTCATTAGCATTGCCCAGCTCCAGGCAGAGGCCATGACAGGAGTGGGGGGCTGGGCTCTGCCTGCAAATGTCCTGGCTGAGGGGAAGGAGGAGTTGAAATGGGCAATGCCGGCCCCACTGGGGGCCAGTAACCCACACAAGGGCTGGGGACCAAAGGCCAAATCAGAATGGGCAGAAACTACTCAAGAGCCAGGGAGACAGAATGAGAGTTCAGGGCTGGCCTGAGACTCAGAGGTACAGGCCAGGCGAGGCCACCAATCCTAGTGGACTTGGTCTCCTGCCTCATCACATCCTCTGGCTTCTCATGCGTGTGGTACATTAGTCCTGAGGACATTTGTTACAGGGGATGGGGAATGGAAAGGGGGATGGCTGTCATCTGTAGTGGGACCATGTGGGGGGGCAGTGAAAAGACTCAAATATGCAGGAGGGGCGACCCTGGGTGCTGGTGGCCAAAGCCAGGTTGCAGGGACCCGAGGAGTGAACGTGGAGAGCTGGTGTATAGAGTTGAATCCAAACAGCCTTTTCCTCAGGAGGCAGGACATTTGCAAAGGCCCAAGGGCAGTGGCTTGAAGGTGTCAGGGCTGAGAGAGGAAGGTTTTCGTTTTCCCTGGGAAGCACTGAAGCAGCAAGCATCTCACCCGGATGGAGGTGGCGCACACCTCGGCAAACATAAGTGGTTTGCTTTGAAGTTCAAGTTTTGTTCTGTCAAAACCACACAAATCATATCAGATTCCACATCATGCGCGAATATCGTGACCGAACCATTTCCCTGATTTGGGAGGGAGGGCAGGTGTCCCCCTTGACTTCCGGTTAATCCGAGCAGCAAGGAGGTGGTGGGTGGGGGCACTGCAGGGCAGCGCGTGCACACCGACTCACCCGAAGTTGTTTTTGTCCTGGTGCCCCCACCCCATCGCCCTCCATGGCATCACTCTCCTCATCAGTCAGCTCAGAAGGATTATCGGATGACTGCATTGTCAGAACCGCCAGCTCCCGTGCCAAAGCAGACCTGCAATATTGGGCTGAGTTGCTGTGTTGGTTTCTTGAAACTATTTCTCTTTATTTTTGTTGGCATGACTAATGATTATCTGTTCATGATACCATACCCTTCTGAGGTCCGGAAAGTGGGGGAGGGAGCTGTAAGCCAACGCCAGTGCTCACTGGCTCAACTCGGTGCCTGTCATCATGTGTGGGCCATTTGAAATGCAGCAGTGCCTCTGGGGAAGGAGGGGCTGCACGTTTGCTGACCACCAACCACATCCCAGGGGCTGTGGGAGCTGCTCCCGATGCCTTGCTTGTTATTTATTGTCTGCAGCAATCCTACGAAGTAAGTTTTGTTGTCCCCATTTTACGGACAGAGGAAGTGGGCACGGTGAGGTCACGTGCCTTGCCCATGGGGTTTGAACCCAGGCAGCTTCATTCTATAGCCCATTCACAGCATCACCACCAGTGCCACCCGGGGAAATCTCTTCCGGTTTGGGGGCACGGTGGACACAGACGATGGGCGGGGGTGTGCCAAGTCTCATGTTGTCGGCTGGGGGCGGATGGGGCCACAGTAGGAAGGGCTCCGGATGCCACGCCAAGCACTCACCTGGGACGGCAGGAGTGGTGGGAGAGGTGATGGAAGCAGGGGCGTGGTCAGAGAGGCAGTGGTGGTTAGAGGGTGGGGGACACGGGGGCAGGCCCCAGGTGAGGCCAATGGCCAGGCGGAACCATGGGAGAGCACGTGAGTTGTGGCCCCATCAAGGGACCAGCTGTTCCTCGTGCTGGATCAGAGGCCAGAATTTCAGAGATGCTGCCAGATACGGAGGCAGTGGGGGCAGGACATCCTGTCAGAGTGCTGGGCGTGGCAGGCCCACCAGAGGCAGGGGTGGAAGGGTGAGGGAGTGGTTTGGCCTTTCTCAAGGAGGGAGTGGATGGAGCCCAGTGTGGGCGATCATTAGAGAGAGGAAAGTAGGGAGAGGAAGGAGGGCCCCATCCCGAGCTTTCACGACTCAACTCCCAGGCAGAGCACTTCCGTGAAGTGCAGTGCGCTGGTCCACCCGTTCACTCAACAGCCATTGTCCTGGCCTCCCTCCTGTTGCCAGGCTCTGGATGAGCCCTGATGAAAGTATCCTAAGAAAGCTGCCTGGTTCCTGCCCTCACAGAGCCACGTAAACCAAGTGGAATGACAAGTGAGAGTGAATGTCGTAAAGGAAAAAGGACAGGGCAGGGGCTTGGCTGGGTGGTGGGGCTGGGGAGCTGAGGCCAGAGGTGCAGCTGACCCTAAAGGAGGAAGGGTCGGGCGCAGTGGGGGAGCAGGGGGCAGGAGGCAGGCCCCTCTGGTCCGCTCACTTTGCAGATGCACCTGCATCAGGCTTGATATTTGGGGATGATGGAACATATAGGGGACACCCAGCCAATGCGTCACGCTGGCTCAGGTGTGACACGGGTAAGGCAAGGCCCAAGAACTTGCATTTGTTCATTGGTTTTCATGTCTGTGCACCATTCATGCATTCATTCATCACTCATGGAGTCGGCGTACGTTATTGCGCTCCTACTGTGTGAATGAATCAGGTCCAGTCCCTGGTCTTGGCGAGCCCAGGATGTGAGAGGAGGACAGAACAGAAGCATGTAAATTTTAACATGAAAAGTGCCACCACAGGGTCATGAACAGACAGGCCTTCGACAGCACGAAATTCTTAGCGTGTGGCCTTGGGTTGTGGCTCAGAGGCCACCGGGAGTCATCTGCAAGCATTTGCCATTATCAGTGCTGCCCCTTCCCAGTTAGGGGTGTGATCCTGGCCTTTAGGGACTGACTCTTCAGGTGGGACAGGACCCAAGTAGGTATTGTGGGTCGGGAGACTCACCCTTTTGAAGGACGAACCCCCAGGCCACCCCCAAGGATAGATGGCAGCCCCCCGGCTCCCCTGACCCAGAGGCAGCCACGCCCCAGCTTCCAGCATCCTGTTTGTGCCCCTAGGCTCCTGTTCTGCGAGAGTCAGGGCGTGGCTTATCCAGGAGCCCTTCAACAGCACCCAAGTCCTGGGCCAGCGCCAGCTTCTCCCAACCGTTCCTAGGATGACTGCGCCTGCCCCGAGCCCGTTGGACTGGTCGGCAGCGGAGAGGCCCGGGATGTGTGCCGTTATCTCTCTGCTTCCTTAGTGGCACTGCGGACTGGGGGAGTCCTGCCAAGGCAGAGAGAGGAGAGAGAACTTGATGTTCTTTTTCAGAGTTCAAAAATAGTCCTTTTTGAGTTTTGAGGAAGATCTAGACTTATTTAAAAAAAATTACATTCCCCAGTGCTAAATTCAGCCTTGCCAATAACCACCAAGAATGAAGCAACAGGCGAGGCTGATGGGTTGTTTTCCTTCACCACTCACGCCTCCCTCGCTTCTTCCGTCCGTCTGTCTGTCCTTCTTTCTAGTTTCCTTCCTAATTTCCTCAGAGCTGCAGAATGGTTTTTTTTCTTCTTAGGCCTGCTATTGATATTAGCTCCTAGAATACATGTTATCTGTTTTTAGAGTTCTGAAGTAGAGGGAAGTTTTACAACTTCAGGACCGCTGGCGACCTAGTGTGTGGAGGAGTGTTTGGGAATACTAACTTCGAAGCTAGAGAGTCCTCACCAAATGGTCCTTCCCAAACAATTTTCCCCTCGAGCCTGCTGGAAAAGTCAGAGGGTCGACAGCCCTGGCCCTGGCAGCTGGTTAAAAAATCGAACAGGGTAAAAAGATGAGCCGTGGTATGGCTGTTAAGTCCTTTGTGAAGGTTTGAGGTCAGCGTTCAGATGCACCCCACTTTACAGGTGGGAAAACTGAGGCCCAAAGCGCAGGAGTGACCTGGACAGGCTTACCCAGCAAATGAGTGCCGAAGCCAGACTGGAGCCCAGGTCCCCTTCCTCTGTCCCCTGGCACTTTCTGCAACCGTCGTGCCTCTGCCCCCCATTTCGGGACTGTTACAGGAAGCTATCGTCTGTGCCCAAAATGTATCTTGCATTTTTTCACCCCTCTGTACACTCTAAGCAAGACCAGCCAGCCCCACGAGATCACACATTTCCTGGGATTCCCAGCAACCTTCCCAAACTGCTCTTCCAATCCTGCACTCCCAGCAGCAATCAGCCCAGAAGCACCGCCCGCCGCTCCGAGTGTGGGAGCTGGAAGAGGCAGCCCCAGAAGGCGATGAGCGGTGATCCGATACACCTGCCGCTGACTCAGTCCTCAGCTCCCGCTGCCCACGTAGCCACAGCCTAAATTAAATGAGTGAGCTTGTGAAGATGCAGTGCCTCTCTCCCTACCAGTTCTCCTTGGCGATGAGCAGGCAGGTCTAATTTTAGCAGAGACGACTCTTAGAATGTGAGGAACAGAAGGGCCTTTGAGATCACCTCCTCTTGTGGTTCTCAGCTCCCACTGAGCATCAAAATCATCCGAGGAGATTAAAAATATACTTCCAGAAATTCGGATTAGTTGTTCGAGGGTGGCGCACGGGTAGTTCCTCCAAGTTCCCAGGTGAATCGTATCTTGTTTCACCCCTTCACCGGACAGAGGAAGTGGAAGCCTGGAGAGGAAGGGGCCTGCCCAAGCTCCCACAACCCTGGGGGCATGGTCGGGACGGTGGGTCTCCTGACTCTTCCCTAAGAGCTCTGGTGTTTCCTCTCTAGCTAGAAACCATGTCTAAGGAAATGGCTGGAGGAATTCAAAAATCATCAGCAAATAGTATTTACCAAAGCTCACTGCATTCTGGAAGAGGTAGAAGAAAAGGGAGATGACACTCTTTCCTGGCCCCTGGACGTCCATAGTCCGGTAGCGGCAGCACGCACGTCCCCAGACGTCCCCAGCCCCGTGTAGACTGTGTCCTGCGGTAAGGGCACCAGGGGCTGTGGGAGCACCAGCAGAGGAGAGGGAGGAGCCCAGGAAGACTCCCTGGGGAGGAAGTGTTGTTCTAAGTCTTGAGGGATAGGATTATTAGGTCAAATACAGGATGCTCAGTTGCAGTTGAATTTCAGATAAACAATGGATACGTTTTTAACATAAATAGATCCCAACTACTGACTTCACTGGTTATCTGAAATTCCAATTTAACTGGGTGTCTTTAATTTTATGTGCCAAATAGGGCGACACGACTGGGGGCGTTTTGACAGCGGGCACTGCACGTGAGGCGAGAACCGCCCGCAGAGGGGACGGCACTGGCAGAAGCAGGAGGATGTACTGAGCAGTGACAGTGCTGCGCCCCCAGAGTGGAAAGGGTGCAGGGGAGGGACGAGGCTGTTGAAGCAGGGCCAGCCCAGGGAGGGCCAGTGAAGCTCTGGGGGTCACAAGCCACCGACCACTCACCCTGATGGCCGCCACGGCCTCACGGTCCCCGCCCAGAGGCTGTCCTCCCGCCGTGGTCAGGTCTCCGAGCAGCCGGAGTAACCCTCCCAGAACTGGGTCACACCAGCTCACGCCCTGCTCAGGCCCTCCGTGGCTTCCCAGGCTGCACCTAGAAAAAGACATCCAAACTCCTCACCTGAACCCTGAGACCCTGCAGGATCCGACGTGGACTATCTGAATAACATCTACTCCCAGGGGTCATTGTGAGGACTCAGGGGCACAGTGTCATGCTCAGTGTCCCCACGCTGACTGCCCACTGAAACCACCTGGGAGCTTTGAAAAAGGCCGATATCTCAGCCCCAGCCCCAGAGATTGTGGTTTCATTGGTCTGGGGAGGCCTGGGTGGCAGGAGTTTCTGAAGAGGCCCCCGTGATCCCAATGCACAACCAAATAGAGTCACTGGCACACAGCGGATTCGCCGGCCCAGAGCAAGCGGCTTGGTGAGCGGGGTGTTGCACCGTCCACCACGTGTCCGGCTTCCCCTCTGCCCGTCTCCCGTCTCCCCCTCCCCGCCTTCCACTCCATCAGCTTAGGGCTTTCCCACTGCCATTCTCTGCCCAGAATGTTCTGCCTTCTTTCTCTTAACTTGGCCAACTCTCCCTCACCGCTCCCATCCGAGTCCTTCCGTTCCCTTCTCCCGGAGCACATCTCCTTCACACGCCAACCACACTCTGTGCCTGTGTTTCTAACTGCGTGGGTACCTGCTTAGCAGCCCTGGCCCCCAGCAGACTGCAAGCCGGCTGCACGGGCAGGGACCCCGTCTTCGTCGTTCCCCACTGTCCCCCTCGCCCCTGGACACGTGATGTCGGCACTCAGCACTCAGTAAATATTAAGTAAATGGATGGATGGAAGCGTGACTGGGCACAGGTGTGAGGTGGCCAGACTTACGTTTCCAGGAGGATCTTTCTGGCTGTTCCGTACTGAATGCGGGGGGGCAGGACCAGGACGCCGGTGGCTACACAGCCATGACAGTACCACCACGAAATGACAGGGCCTCAACCAAGACAAAGGTGATGGAGTGGGAGGAGGGACAGACAAGAGACGCGGTTTAGAAGGGTGGGGACTTGGTGAAGGTGCCCTGTGAGTGAGGCTGGACCCTGGGGGACAGGCAGGGTGACGGGAGGGAAGGAGACCCACAGGAAGAGGCTGTTGCTGGGGAAGGTGAGTTTGTTTGGGCCAAGTCGGGTTGGCTGTGCCAGCGGTACGTCAGGGGACACCTAGGAAACTGAGGCTGGAAGCTAGGGAAGTCTAGGCTGGTGAGAGAGACTTGACATTCATGTAGACAGAGGCAAAGAACATTTAAAAGTTTTCGTGCAAGCGTTTCTTGCCATTTCTGGGAGCACACATGTTGAGGGAGTGCCGCGTCTGTGCCCGAGAGGACCTCCCACCCGAGAGGGGGAGTCCTGAGCCCCTGCCGTGTCCCCGCAGCTATCCTGGGCATGCACACGCTGATGAGCAACCAGCAGTACTACCAGGCCTTGGGCAGCAGCTCCATCGTGAACAAGGAGGGACTCAACAGTGAGTACATGCCCCGCCCCCAGCGAGGAGACCTCGGAAATGAAGCACCCCCGCCTCTCGCTGCCCGCCACTCGTGGTCTCTGGCTTGTGGCAGAACGTGTACATTTTATGTGGCCAGATCTAGCCACCTTTTCCTTTCACTCTCCTGGGATTTGTGTCTTGTTTACAAAGGCCTTCTTCATCCCAGTATTATTAGAGTGGCCTCCTATCTTTTCTTCTAAAAGCTAGAGAGGTTCACTTCTTAGATACACCTCCTTAATCCACCTGGAGTTCGTGTCTGTGTGTGGTGTGAGATGAGGTCAAGTTTCCATTTTTTTAATGGAGATCTCATTGTCCCAATGCCATTCTTTGTAAAGCGTGTCTTTTCACCACTGGCTTGGGCTCCACGTTGCCCGTGAACTTCCATGCATCCACACAGGCTGTCCGGGGGGCCTCTCCTGTTCCATGAGCCTCCTTGTCTTTTCCTGTGCCAACATTGCATTGTCTGACTTGCTCAGGCACCCTGTTTCAAGCTGGCGTTTTGGCCCCAAGAGGGGGTACCAAAAGAATCACTAGCCCGCCTCCCCGGAAGGCTTACCTATTTCTTTCCCATCCAGGCTTCCTTCCATCCTCAAAAGAGCCTCTGTTCACAGGCTACAAGACGAGGGTGTCTGTCAAGGTTCAGAGAGTTTAAGGAAGTCACCTAGTTTGTGTGGGACATCACAGCCAGAGTCCAAGCAGGGCCACGCCCTCTCCACGTGTCCCTGAACTCCGCCACCACTTCCTTCCAGAGTGTGCTTGGGTTGAGGGAACGGGGTCCCCGTGTTTCTGTGAGCAACCTCCCTTTTGTGGGTCACTCTAGGTGTGATTAAACCAACACAGTACAAGCCTGTGCCCGACGAAGAGCCCAATTCGACAGACGTGGAGGAAACGCTAGAGCGGATAAAGAGAAATGACCCAAAACTCGAAGAGGTTAACCTCAACAACATCCGGGTAAGCCCCTGTCACCTCAGCTCACCTCACCTCGCTGGAGAGCCGTGCCACCTGCGGCAGACAGCCAGGCTTAGCCGCACAGGGATGGCAGGGGCCTGTTTGGGCTCCGGGTGCTTCTGGATTAGGAATAGGGGCCAGTCTTTCCGAGGGGATGACAGCGTAAACAAGCACATCCCGCGTCCCTGGTTTCTTTCAGAGGTCTGACAGTGGGCCCAGATGTTCACCCCCACCCACCCGGTTCGACTTGGGAAACTCGCCATGTTACTCAAAACACAGAGCTCTTTGAGATAAAATCGTGAGTCACACACACATGGCTGCTCAGGATCTCAAGGCTAGAAAGCCCAGTGTCCACCAGGCTCATGGGTAACCCACACCCTGGCAGGGCCACCCCTGAACCCCACGCTG
>PVKM010041471.1:0-13117 GCA_004027735.1 Carollia perspicillata
AGTATTCCTTACAAAGACATAAAAGCATGCAGCAGTAATTTGTAGAATATTTTTGTGTCTATAAGAAACCTCCTGTCTTAAAAACCAAGAGTTAAAAACATTTGAATCACATACATACACACATGTATATGCCACATGTAAGCATATATACAATATTGTGTGTGTGTGTATCAGCCAAGCATGGCATCATGGGACTGTGCATTGCCATTTTTTGAGTTTTATTATTCAAGTATATTTTCTACTCAATAACAGAAACAAAAAATTATTAAAATATAAATAAGATAATTAGCTTACAGAATGGGCCCTAAAGTATAAACAGAAGTATAATTATATAATAAATACACTCATAATTATAAGAGTATAAATGTATATAAAAATCATAATTGTAAAAGTATGTTACATAATTATAATGACTTGAAAAATAATGGTTTTACTTTCCTGATTATGAAAATGATTCATGCTTATTACCAAAGCATTCTAATAATAAAGAATCTTATAGAATACAAGATGAAAACTCCAATAATCTTTGATTGCCTAAAGTAAATCACTGTTAATGATGCGATTCTACATTCAAGATGGTGGCAGACTAGGTAGATGTTACTCTCACCCCCTCCCAGGACCAAACTGGGATTACAAGTACAATATAGAACCATCAACCTGAATACCAACTGAAAGTCAGCTCAACAGAAGTCTTATAGCTAAGGATGTGCAGAAGAAGCCAGGAGACTGGTAGGAAGGGTAGA
Source organism: Carollia perspicillata (assembly GCA_004027735.1). NCBI lineage: Eukaryota > Metazoa > Chordata > Mammalia > Chiroptera > Phyllostomidae > Carollia > Carollia perspicillata. Next base: position 744 of record PVKM010041471.1, read on the forward strand.
GATGTGCAAAGGGCTGGCCCTGCTCCTACAGGCAGCAGCTGAGATTCCAGAGGGATATTTCAGCTGCAGAGGCAGCCCCCTGAGGAACAAGGGATTTCAATTCTATGCCCGGTTCTTCAGCCCAGAGCACCTGAGCCAGGGAGTGTGGCCTTCATGTGAATTTAGTGCCAGGGTCTGTTGGAAGCTGGGTGCCTGCATTAATTATGCTCCTCATAGTAAGAGATCTGAAGGGTGAATCTTAATGGCTGCAGGAGGAAGCCTCCCACCTTTGTGCAGGTTGTATCCTGGAAAGGTGTGAAGGTCAGCAAGCTCAAAACAGAGTGGCTGAAGTGAAAGCGTCATTGGGGAATTGGGTCTTAGTAGAATCCAATGATAAGGGAGGAGAAACCAGGAACTCGAAGATTGAACATATGATTGTTTCCAGGGGACAGCAGGCAGTATGCTCCCATTCTGGAGAAAAGTCTGCTGAAGACATTCATAATGGTCCCCATTCAAGCTTATATAGGTGAAATTTATAGAGGATGGAGTTCGACAGGTAGAAATTGGCAAGGGCCACCGAGGAGCAGCTTTCAATGTGTTAGTTCTGAATGCCATCTAGACCTAACTGACCTACTGGGGAACAATCCTATTCTAAATACTCTTTCTCCTGCCGACTGGTGGAAACAAGGTCTCTTTTGTTCTTTCACTTGTGGTTTTGGAGCCATCAAAAGAGATGGGAGCAGGAGAAGGGTCAGAATGTGAGCCAAACGCCCTATGCCAGTTCTGGGGGTAAGTGAATCTTTCTGTCCCTGGCAGGGGTCGTAAATGGATCCACAATCAAGGCTTGAATGGTTCTTCGTAGTTACAAAGAGACCAGTGATAGCTACATCTTCTTCTGAGAGTAAGAAGCACTCTCTCCCTGCTGAGCCGAAGTCACTTCCACAACATGAATGCCAGGACCCAGTGTTATATTCATAGGCTTAATTATTCTAAAAAAAACATGAAAACATCTGTGCTCTGCCATTTTACATTATATTAATTTAACTTGACAGCTTCTCGGGTGACACATTTTTCTTGTTGTTGTACTTGCATGCTGTGCCCCATGGTGATTATCATAGACATTTTTTCACACGGGGTGGTCCACAGTCATTTAACACCTAACATCACCCTGGGCTCTCTGGTTAAGGAGTCATTAATTAGGTGGACAGAAGATAAATGTATCTGTAACAATGGCAGGGAGCCAAGGCTTACTATTCCCAAGTGTTCTGAGAAGCTGCTAGAACCTAATCTGTCTTCAGAGAATGAGTAACATGGGTTCAAGAGAAGAAAACATTGACATGAAAGAATTCTATTTTAAATAATCATTAACAATGAAGAGAGGGGGAGTGGGAAGGAGGGACTGGATGAAAGAAAGTGGAGGGATTAGCCAAGTAACATATATGCATAGCCCACAGCACAGGCAACAGGGTGGTGATGGCCAGAAGGAAGGGCAAAGGGGGAGGGGCAGAGGGACATCTGTCATAATGTAAACACTGAAGATGAAGAAAAAATAATCGTAAAATATAAGATGATTTCCTTATTCAGATGCAATTTTTTTCATAAAAAAAAATAAGCAACAGTCTTGGAATATTCCCAGATCTGTGCGGATACCATTTCCAGGAGAGCCCAGTAAATGTTTTGGGGGATCCCATATTATGGTCATTTTATTATATTTCAGGATCTAACAGTAATGAAGGTGCTCATAAAATATGCTAGAACTGGCATTCATTTGGGAGAAAATTAGAGGGGCTTTTATGTCTGGGAAATGAAACTCTTTGAACAAGAACTTATTTCCTCACATGTTTCTCTTTACTGAGGTTCTTCATATGTCTCAAATAGTATGGCTTTTTTTTTAACTGTCAATGTCTGTGATGTTCTGAATCAATTTTTGTTTGAAGATCAGGGCAGCCATGATTTGATTCATTCGCTATGAAGGTTTTCTTTTTTAACACGTCTCTTCAAAATAGGGCTTTCTTATTATATAGGGTAACTTGTACAGGAGGTGGTGGTTATGAAAAACAAAAGAAAAATGTCTGGAATGATGGCTAAAATGGTCTACAAAATAATATTGGGGGCATTTTTGTGGATTTGCGTATCTTGTAAACATATTCTTAGTCATCAGCCTTACGGGAACGAGTCTTAGAAAATCAAGTTAGGTCACTGCAGTGTCAGCTACTGGGAACATGACGTCACTGCCAGCACTGCATTGCCCCAGCAGGGCCTGCACAGGGATGCTGGGTAGGGTGGGGGACAAAAATACCTCGATTTCTAGGAGCATGCTCTTCTTGTTTACCTTACATTTAGGAGATACACTAACACGATGCTACTCAAATGCCACTGCAATCAGACATTTATTCACATGCTGGCTGTTCAGCATTTGAAACAGGGATGTGTGTTAGTGTCAAGGGTTATGTGTTATGTCGGCCTCTTTATTTCACCGTCGCTGTGTCTTGTTTGGCCACCAGAATACAAACTGGGGAGGATTCGCAATTTTGTGCCGAGCCCTGTGTCTTGCCCAGGTATTTGAAAACAAAACTAATCCAATTTTTATGGCTTGCCATTTTCAGCACTTTTCAATTGCGTTTTGATATATATGTATATATTTTACTAGTGAAGAAGTGATATTTAAAAAGTCATGATGTTTAAAGCCTTTTAAAAAAGAAATCCTAATTCTTTAAGTACCTTTGCCTTTTCCTTTTGAAGAGTTTCGATTTTTTAGGCTACCAATTTTTTCTTAAAACTGTATGACATTGTATCACTTCTAAATTCCTACCAGGGGAGATGGCCTGGATTACACTATCTTTGGCTAATAAAGACAGTGTAATTCCAATAAGGCACATTTGGAAGTCAAAGTGAGCCAGGACATGGTCCTCAGATATTTTCTGCTTCAGAAGCTAGGGAAGCAGTAGCATTGCAGAAGATTGCAGAGGATTCTGGGTGCCAACAGGAAGAAGCAGCAGCTTAAGGTGAATTAAGGTCAGTAAGAACTGGATGTGGGGGTACAAACACACACAATGGTCTCTTTACGATTTGTCACATAGTGAACAGATATTTGGAGAACTCTCATTAGGTTTCAGGCACTGTGTAAGCATATATGTTCTCCAGTAATAAATATGTGCCAGGGGATGAAAAGGGTTGAAAATTGCTGGTATAAATGAATGAACGACACACTGAATATGTAGTAAATCACCAAGATTTCCTATTTGTTAATCAGGGCATTAGGATAAATTATTTCTATAAATGTTGTGGATTCATTAACATTTAAGAATTACATTTGTTATTCATTATTTTCCTAAAGTCACTTTCCATTTTAAATAAATATCATTTTGAAGTGTGACATCTTGTTAGTTTTACAAAACCATAATAGTTTAAAAAGTAAAGATCCTCTGATGAATTTGCCATGAAATTCCTAGCAGAGTGACTTTGTTTGAGTCTGTTCTGTTTTATATAATTAGAAACATATTTGCTCTGAGTATCAACCTAGGACAGCACATTTAAAAGAAAGGTTTCCCCTTGGGTCACATAAACAGCTATATGAATAGGATATAAATGTACCATCTGGCTTTGCTTCATAGAAGTATGCATATTTTCAATCTCTGACCAGAGTACAATGTCCCACGGTTGATATTTAAAAGTCTAATGTGTAGAGTGCGCAATTGTACACAAGTACTATGGCTACTTTCCCCCAACGTGGGTTGCTCTGAGTTAATGGAATGGATTATTTCATTATAATAGAAATCCCACTGCTTTCTTCCCACTCTAACTATATCCCCTGTACCTTTGAGCTCATGCTGTGTTTTTGTTTGTTTTCTTGTTTAAATGTAGGCAAGGTAGGGATGACTTCAAGTAAGTAAGTGAAGTGAATAGTTTATAACCACTGCTGTTGGTGGTAACTCAGATCTTCTTGGTTTTTTTCTCATATTGTTCTCTTTAGGTCCTTTTATATTCTACCTGTCTTTTGCTGAGCTGTAGACTTAGTGTTACTGATACTCAAATTGATATCCCCTTTGCAAGGGTGTTTTACTTTTTCTCTATCAGCATAGCATCCAGTTACCCTACAATACTTCTACTTATAAGCGTCAAACCTCTTTGGTCTCCACATGCCTAAAACTAAAGCCATTGCCTTCCCTCAAATGTCCTGAAGCTCTGTTTCTTCCAGTATTTCCCATTTTGATTGGTAATCCAACCACAGTTCCCGGTCACAAAGATGAGCTACCAGATATCATTTATCTTAGTAAGGATGTCACTCTATAAGTAAGCTGCCATAATTGATAAAACCCTCAAACTTAATGACTTAGTTCAGTATAATTTATTTTTCACTTTCATCCCAGTCAAAAACAGGTATTCCTGGTTGGTAAACCTCCTGCAATATTGACTCAGAAATTCAGATTTTCTTGTGCCTTTGGCCTCTACCTTTTTCTCTCTCCCTCTGAACAATTACAATAGATACTGAGTTGGTCTATTAAATGGAATGGAAGTGTCAAGATTTCAAGTTTATTTTAAGGAAGAAAGATGATTTGTATAACCTTCCTTGCATAATAGTGTTTAATAAATAGTACCTACTCATTATGGTCAGATTCCTCATCATTTGGTTTCTAGGTAGACCAGGAGAAACCTAAGACTTGAATTTTCCATCACCTTTGTATCCACAATGCCTGACTGATGAGATTTAAAGGTTCTTTTGATAGTGGACACAACACTGTGACCCTCAAGCAGACCAAGGGGAGAGCTCCTTGGTTACACATCTCTGAATGAAGGAAGGCTGCCAGGCAGCGCCACACAGGCTCCTGCACCCGAGCACCAAGTGACGGCCACCTGGGAGCTTGTACGTAGCAAGAGGGGTGGGATAGCTAGGCTTGGAGGGCTCCCTATGTATATTGGCTAATTTGAATAAGTTTGGAGGCTCTGGGGAAGGGCAGCTCTCTCTAGTTTTGGGGTACCTGGCTTAGGGCAGCTGCAGGGTGGCCACCAGAACTTCAAAACTGGGTCAGGTTGTGGGGGAAACTATATTTAAATGCCTTTTGGAGTCCTTGATAAAAATAAGTACTTGTTTTATCTTTGTTCAATAGATTGAAATTAATGTCCTGGGAAAATATCATCTAACATTATTTCTTAGATCTTGTGCTCTGTAATAATGCTGGGTTTTGGCTATCCTGACATCAATGATGAATTTGAATAGTTATTTCAATGCCTTTTATTACAAATCTATAAAGAGATAGTGATATATTGCATGAATGTGTTTAATTTTTAGTACCTTTTTAAAACTCAGAAAGTTTTCGAAAATAGCAAACTTTCAGGTGTGACCGTAAGCTGACTCACGATTCTTTGAATCGTGTTAGACATGGTCTCCAGATTCTTACCTCCATCATGTGATGGAGACAACATCATGTACAAAGTTATTCAAGTGTATCAAATCCAAGAGTATTCATACCAAGTTTTAATTTACTGTGCATTTTATTTTAGTGGTCATCAGCATTGCCAGCACAGTCACTTTCTGGTCCCAGGATCTGTGAAAATGTGATGGACATCCAAGAGGAAAGCTCAGAGTTCATTTCTTTTATTGTGCCCTGTGCATCCATGCCTTGCCTATTCGCCATTCTAAATCATTCGGGATGCTTTGCACAGTTCCACCTGCTCTGCAGTAGAGCTGGCATGGTGCTCTCCTTGGGTTCATATGTATCCCTATTACGACTTCCTCAGCTTGAAAGCAGAGAGAAGAGAAACCATTTCCATCTCTCCTAAAGCCAGACACCTGCTTCCGATGTCTGGTGTGGGCCACACAGTTCAGTTATTTTCAGGATTATACACTTATGCTGGGAACAATTCTGGCAAAAGACAACTTCATTTGAAGCACTTGCTTCTGGTTTCACTTCCGTATTCTCCCATCCACTCTCTCATTGCTGCCAGCTCTTTCCCTGGTTTTTCATTAGTTTTTTCTTGCTAATTTTCATTATTGAATTACCTACATAAGAAGGAATGCTTTAAAGATTTCTTGGGTTCACATATATATTCTCTGTTCTGGTAATGATGAGATTGAACTGAATAAATTTAGGGTTAGATTGTGGCCAAGAAAACCTTGATACTACTCAGCAATTTAAAAAAGCATGGCAACCTATTAGCAATAATCTTGCATCTACTGGACTTCCCTCTGGTCATCTCTCTGTCTGAATTTTTTGTTCTCATATGGCACCAGTCATATCAGAATCAAAGCCCACTCTAATGGCCTTATTTTAACTGAACTATTTCTTTAAAGGCCTTCCAAACATAGCCACATTCTGGGGTACTAGAGGTCCAGACTTCTACATATGAACTTAGAAGAACAATTCAGCCCATAAATGATGCCAATATCTACCAGTCATATATACAGTCATATATACACCCTGGATCTAAACAGAGAACTTCTCAGATATCATTTCTCGTCTTCCCAAATCTATGAACTTTATTTGGCATTCTATTTGGAAACATTAAACATCACCATAGCAGGATTCTATATATTATAGTGATTGTTTTGAGCAATTTAATGATTGGACATCTGTACAGAATTCTTTGGAGGGTTTTTATCCATTTTGTTTTGTACATCATTCAAGACAGCAGAATTTTCAGGTACTTTGAAAAATAAATTCTGGAAGTAGAGAAGCCTTTGTCTCTTTAGATCTAAGCACTTTTACCTCTTTTCCCCTGGAAAGCTGATCGCTCTCATTTCCCTAACAGAATAAAATAGTAAACAGATATTTCAAACTCCCTTGAAAACAAGTGTGTGTGTTTGGGTATGTGTATGCACCCTTTCTGATAGGGTTTTCCTCACATAAGGAAGTTAGCTAGTCTGCTTTCCACTCTGGTCTCATTAAAATGACAGAGCAGGGCTGCTTAACCACTGCCTTTGGAAGACTGACAATTTTCTGCCCGACTATATTTAGAAATTGACAATTTTCTAAATGAGGCCTCTTATCTTAAGGTAGTTCATGAAGTACTCCTCTTGCTTATTTTAAATATTTTCCTGTTCTCGATTCCATCACAATTTTTTCACACTAAGCAACTATTCTCATGCCTGATTTTTCTTCCCATAACTTTAAAACTGTAAACATTTATATCTTTTTATCTGTTAAAAATAAGAAAAATTATTTGATCTTTTATTTCCCCTCTCAGATTTTAACCAGGTGAAATAATAATTTTTACTCTTTTTTCTTATATTTTTTATTCTAAAATTAAAAAAAAATATTTTTAACAGTGAGCAATGATATCCAAACTAATTAATCATTGCCTTTGTGAGCTAAAAACACTATCACACCAAGGTGACAATAAACTTTTAAGGTTACTGAGAGTGACATTTGCTTTGCATGTTTCTTACTTGTTTGGTTTGTATTTCATTACTGTATTATTCTTAGATTGATAAATGGATAAATACATGTTTCTGTGCAGGTCCCCCGATCCAGACTTCATACTAATTATTTTTGGGGGAAATCTCCCAACACAACATAACACTGGTGGGAGTCCTATCCAAACTATTACTTTCCTAAATCACCCCTAGTATACAGTACATATCCACTATGACAGTTTTAAATTTTACTTATTTTTGACCCCTCATATTTTTATAGACAGATGAGCTCTCATCCATGAATTGGCAGGAAGAGCATTCTCAAGTGTAAAGCACCCCCAGAGACGCAGTAAGTTTCCTGCCTTCTTGCCTCGTCAGTGGAGCTCCTGGGAAAGGAGTCCCCGTAGGTTGTCTTTTCTACTCCTATCAGGTTACATTTTCATGCTCCCTACAGTATTGCTCAATTCTGGAAGGGTTCCTGGCATCCTTGGCTTTTCATACTAGTTCTTCTTATTTCCATAATATTGTGACAAATTTAATATTAGGAGTTAGATATTTTTCATCAACTCTTCCAATTAGAGGATCTTAGGAATGCATTATATTGACTGCAAACTTCTCTCATTATGGGTTTACTATATTAAATTTCCTGCTACAGAGATGTTGTCTATTAAAAATGGAAACTTGAAAGGTCAGGAAATATTCCAGCAAGAATTTTGTCCTTGTGAGACACTACAGTACAGGGTTTTTACAGATCGGGCAACAAAACCAAGGCAATGGCATTTGTATAGCAATTTAAGTTTGAGAAAAAATGGTTTTGTCATTATTTCATCTTGCAGTTGAAGGAACTACACTGCAGATCACTGAAGTGAACTATTAACTATTATGGCCCTCCTGATAGAAGGACAGAGCTGAGGTTTGATACTGTTTCCTGGCTATTTTTAATATCAGAAAATTGAAGGAATTGTGGGAGAGGTAGAAGTACTGCAAAGATTGTTAATGAAGATTTATTGTCCACTTTGTTGTCTTAGAAATTCAGTCTCAAAAAATGATAATGTTAACCATAATAAGACCCTAAAATGTTTACAGTAAGCTATTCCTTCTTAATTTCTCTCTCATGAAGGAAATGAACTGATGATGTGAATGATATAAGAATGAACTTAGGCCAGTTTTCACAAATAATGCCTTCCAGTCTGAGATCGAAGGACAAGATTCCAAGGGTAGTATTAAATTACCAGCACGGCTCAGTGTACTGTTCAACTTCCAATTCATTGTCAAATGAAATTGGTATAGTGTCAAAACCCATCAAAACCCTAACACAACAATTTCTCCCTGGAGAAACATACTGTAACTATTACAAGCCACTTTTAAGGTTTATTGATTTGGAGACAGGAAGAACATCTAGATGTGAGACATGACAGAGATGAAACACATTTCTCAGACAAGCATAATGAACATGCTCCCAAGTCAGGGATCATATAAATACGAAAACAGAGCAACACCATTGTCAGACATTGTACTGTACTTATACTGGATTATAAATATCCAAAAGACAGATACTGCTTTTTAAGATGTTGGTGCCAATGGAATATTTGCTTTCTCTCTGGTAGGAAAGTAAGACTGATAGTGTTTTGGAAGTCTAGGGATCTGATGATAAACCATGGGACAGCTTATGCCATCTATAATATCATGACCTCAAGTTCAGAAGAATTGAGTAACTTGACCTGCCAACTTCCCGTATTTGTTTGATCCCTAGTTAGTGTCTTCCTACAAGGCTGGACCTCTTTAATACATGTCCGGGTAAAGGTGACTATTGATTTTTTCCTTGGGTAGAATTATCGATATAATTTTGCTTACTTATAGCACTAAAAATTGTGCCACTGAGTACAGTGTGCTCTTCAATATTCTCTGTTGAAGAATATGCTACTTTTCTACACAGTGTAAATAGTGTCAACTCAAAATTACTTAATCAAATGTGACTTCTATACTAAAATTGGTAAATGAAACGGCACCTTAAAAGCTATCTTAGCAGATGGATAACCACTTCCTAATTCAGGGATACCCATAGTACATTTTTCATTATGTTTCAATAGTAAGAATAATACTAACATTTAGTCTATCAATATATATACTGATAATAATAGAAGAAATTTGATTCATTACTTTACATATTTATAAGTTCAAATGAAAATAGCATTACAGATGAAAAAAACATGCCAAAACCCTGGACAAAAACTCTAAAAATTCTAAAGCTGCTAATTTACCCCAATAAATCCATAATATAGTGTACTTCTGAACAATATCACAACAGGAATTTGTATGAAGATAATTATATTTGAAGAAGAAAGCTATATATCCTAAGTAGTTTTGCAAAAAAGTAAACAGTGAAGTAGATATATTTTCCAAGGATCCAAGTTTACTGTGAAGTGACAGGAATTAAAAGAGTAATTACATTAAACAAACAAGGGAACCTAGAAAAGAATTCTACAAACTGACTTGTCTATACTGAAAATTTGCCTAAAGGTAAGATTACAAACCAGAAGGAAAACCATTATTCAGTAAACGTTCTTCTAGTTATTCAAACCATGTAGAAAAGTCTAGATAGATTAAAAGCTAAATTTCAATTCATTTAGAATTGTTGTGTGGTTTAATATACATAAATATATAAATATTAAGACCATACAAACAAATATATTTGTGCAGTGGAATATAATTTATAAAAATATTTTGTGGTGAAGGCTTTCTAAATAAACCTAAACTCAGAAATCACAGAACAGAGAATTAATATGGCTGCATCACTAAGTCTCTATTGTAAGTGCTATTATATTCAATGTTCAAAAGTCTTCTACAAATTAATAAAAAATTATAAAAATATAGAGAGCTGACTCCCAGAATAAAATATAACTCAGTTCAACACATTTATAAAAGTACAACAGAACACAATTATTAAGGGAAATTTAAATAAAGAAACACTGAAATGCTGATTTTTTCACTCAATTTCAGGATGTAAATACACCACTACCTTGTTAATAATATAATATTTGGAATAGCCATTTTAGTGAACACTTTAGAAATATCTAGTAAATTTAACATGTTCAAATACATTAACCTAGCAATTTCATTACTAAGTGTCCCATAATATTTCTGTTTTCTACATAAAAGTTTATATAGAAAAATCTTAATTCTTGACACATGTGAAAATAATTGTATAGGAACTGTATTTTCATTTTCAGTATGTGCTTCCATAAATGACAGTGCATCCATATAATGATAGAGTATGGCTGATTTCCATGGACTGACTTGGAATGCACTCCAAAGTATATTGGTAAGAAAGCAAAAGAACAGTGTATGTGTATAAGAAATACATTCATTTATGCTAAATAAAACAAACTTAAAAAACATCATTATGTATTTTATTTCAAAGAACATGTTAGAAAAGAATAAACAGCATACTTTTAATTATGGTCGACCCTGCAAACAGTAGTGCATGAGAAACATTCAAGATAATGATCTTGGGGAACTGAACATCTAACTCTGCTCATCTATTGTCTGATCTAAGAATGCATTCAGGTATTATATGATTTTTCTAAATCAAAAATAAAAGTTTGATTTAAAAACTCGTAGAATTATAAGACCTACAGTAAACTACATATGTGTCAAAACTAAGGAAAGAAAGCTTTCTAAATTTTAGGAAAAAATTTAGAGAATAACAAAGCCACAAAGATGAACATTGGTAGATGGAACAAAAGTAAATTAAATAAATCATTTCCCATTTTAGATAATAGAGAAGAAATTAAAAGTAAAGAATAAACTAAGAGTGTGCTTGAGACAAATACATCGGAGGAAATGGACGAATTTGAACAATGGAATAAGAAATTATTATGAATCCAACTGGCTAGTAAACAAAGAGCATAAAGCGATATCATGTTATAAAAATACAAGGGGCATAAAGCATTAGTCATAGGTGAAAGATATAAATTTAAGCAATAGAATATATTTCTGAAGAAAGAGAGAGTGCGCGCAGGAAATGGTCCCATTCACTCCTCACCCAATACCAGAAAAGCCTGGGCAAGCCCAATTTCATTTATATTGCTGCCTGGCCAGGGAAAACACTTCTAAGAACAGATTTCCAAACAACATGTGATAAAGGAGACTTTACAAAACTTTTGTGTTGCTTTGTGTTTTGTTGTTGTTTCTCATAGAGATAAATTAGGCTGGGGTTGCAATGCGAGTGATTTTGGGCATGAGTCCTGGAGGGGTGGGGCACGAGTAAGTAGGATTTGGATGAAACAGGCCAGGCTGAAGTACTTTCAAGTTCTGGGGCTTTTCAAGATAGTAATTTTCTGGAACATCCTGTGATTTTGTGTGTCCAAAGCCAATTGTGGCCTCAGAGCTTGTTTTTGTGAGTTTATAGTCTGTAAGTTTTTGCTTTATTTCTCTGCCCTGAATGATAAGATGCTGTAGAACAGGGTATGTGCATTGAGATCTCTCAGGAAAGTGTTTTGCTAGGTGGTGCTGGATCAGACACGGCTAAGAATCTGCCCTAATTCTTGGGTCGAGTGAGTTATCTGGGCTGAGGACAATCCGAAGCACCCTCAAAGCTTCCCATGTGAAACGCCTGTCTTCTCTAGACTTTCAAGCTCCCCATGTCCCCAGGACAAACCTTGATCAAAGGCTGAATGGAGTCCCACTGGCACAATTCAGACCTGAAGGGACAGTTTCTCTGACCCTTCTGGGACTAGCAACATTGCCACCCAAGATATGAAGACAGCCACCTGGCCATTCCAGGTCTTCACCCTTCCCTGTTACGTCCACCCAGACTTTATCTTAATTCTTTTAATTACATACAACTTAAAAGAATACAATCTCCCTGTCTTACCTGGGCAATTTACTTTACTGTGTAGCTCAATTTTTGAATATATAATCTTTATTATATCTTTTTTCATTATCATTTAGTCCCCTCATACTCCCCTCCCCTCCTGCAATTACCACCCTGTTGTCTGAGTCCATGATTCCTTTTTCTTTTTTTGTTCAATTCCTCTTC
>PVKM010041472.1:0-13118 GCA_004027735.1 Carollia perspicillata
CATATTTTTATCTTCTTTTTCTTAGGTAAGTCCCTTTAACATTTCATATAGTAAGGGCTTGGTGATGATGAACTCCTTGAACTTGATCTTATCTGAGAAGCACTTTATCTGCCCATCCATTCTAAATGAAAGTTTTGCTGGATAGAGCAGTCTTGGATGTAGGTCCTTGTGTTTCATGACTTGGAATACTTCTTTCCAGTCCCTTCTTGCCTGTAAGGTCTCTTTTGAGAAATCAGCTGACAGTCTGATGGGAATACCTTTGTAGGTAACCATCCCCTTATTTCTTGGTGCTTCTAGAATTCGCTCCTTCATTTTAATCTTGGCTAATGTAACTATGATGTGCCTTGGTGTGTTCCTCCTTGGATCCACCTTCTTTGGGACTCTCTGAGCTTCCTGAGCAATGTATTTTAAATTTTCTAACATACATATTTAGAAAGAAACAAGGGAAGTAAATGTTATTATTGTTTTATTTAACTCAATATATCCAGAATATTATCATTTCAAGATTAACAATATAAAATTTCTTAGATCTTTTGCACTCTTGTTTTCATTCTAAGTCTTTAAAGTCTGGTGTATGTGTCTTACACTTGATGCGCATCTCACTTTGGACCAATCACATTTCAGTGTTCAGGATGTGCTCAGTGGCTACTGTGTCGGAAATTGCAGGTGGGAATTACAGGTCTAACGATGCTTTTTGTGCTTGTATCTTCTCCCAAACCATGGCTTACTTTCTTATTCTCTTAATGCTATTTCTTTTTTTTTTTAATTATAATGAAACATTTTCAAACCTAAAGGAAAATTGCAAAACAGTACAAAGAACTATCCCCTTCACCCAAATTTCTCAGTTGTTAAATGCTACTTCTCTCTCCCCCTCTACATAAACTTTTTTTCTGACAGGATGCTCCCATCTTCCTAAAAACTCTAGTGTAATTCTCCCAGAGATTCTCTCTGATATTATGACTACATTACCTACCAATCAGAAAATCAGCATTGATCTAACACTACCATTAAATCCACAGACCCCCATTCAGACTTTCCCACTGTCCCAGAAACCTACCTTTCCTAACTCATCCAGGATCCTACCCAGGAATACGTGTTGTATGAGATTGTCATGCTTCACCAAAATCCTTCAACCTGGAATAATTCCTCAACTTCTCTCTGCCCTTCATCTCCTTGATCATCTTGGGATACATTCATTCACTTTCTTTTTGCTAGTCGTCATATGAAATGTGGATTCCACCCTTTTACCGTGATTTCTTTAGCATGCGAAGAAACCATTCCATTGTCTCCTGGCTCCCATTGTTTTGGTTGGAAACTCAGCCATCAGCATAGTGTCGCTTCTTTAAAAGTAATATACCTTTTGCTCTGGCCAGTGTGGCTTGGTTGGTTGGAGCATCATTTCATAAACCAAAAGGTTGTGGGTTGATTCTGGGTCAGGGCACATGCCTAGATTGTGGGCCCAGTACCAGTCAGATCGCATATGAGATACTACTGAGCGATGTTTCTCTCTCACATTGGTGTCTCTCTCCTTCTCTCTCTCCCTCCCTTCCCCTCTCTCTAAAATCAATAAGCATGCCCTTGGATGAGTACAAAATAAATAAGTAAATAAACACACCTTTTTAATCTGACTGATCTAAAAAATTTCTCCTTTGGATTTTCATTAGTTTTGTTGTAATATGACCAAGGGAATTTTATTTTATTTGTCTTACTTGAGCCTGTAGCATTTGTTAACTTGTGGTTCATTTTTTTTTACCAATTCTAGATATTCTCAGCCATTATCTCTTCAACTCTTGCATCTGCCACATTTTCCTCCCACCCTCTCCCTCCCTCTCCATTCCTCCAGGAACTTCAAATGCCTGAGTATTACACCTTGTTGTTGTTTCTCTTCTGTCTACTTTTCCCCCCATATTTTCTGTCCTTTTGCCTCTCCAAGCTTCCATCTTAGTACATTTTTCTGATTCATTTTTCATTCTATTTATCCTTTTTTTCCTGCTTCTGTAATTGCTGTTAGACACAAGCATTGAGTTAACTTTCAGTGATGACACTTTTTATTTCTACAATTTTTATTTCATTCTATTTTATTGCTTCTAAAATTCTCCATCTAGTCATTTAATTTCTGGAATCAGCTTTATCCCCTTTACACTGCTGCCTCCTTATCATTTAATCTAATAAATTTTTAAAAAAGATTCTATTTATGTATTTTTAGAGAGAGGGAAAGAGAGGAAGAAAGAGAGGAAGAGAACCTTCAATGTGTGGTTGCCTCTCACACGCCCCCTACTGGGGTCCTGGCCTGCAACCCAGGCATGTGCCCTGACTGGGAATCAAACTAGTGACCCTTTGATTCATAGGCCAGCACTCAATCTACTAAGCCACGCCAGCCAGGGCTAATCTAATAAACTTTTTAATGAGACAAAAATCTACTTAAAACATTATAGCAAAAATTTAATCTACTTAACCTTGTTCAATTAGACACTGCAACAAAGCGGGTAGTTTTCTAGAATAATAATTATAACAGCCTCATAGTAGTCAAATAAGAAAAGCAGATAACTGGTTCATAGAGCTTAACAGACAACCTCCATAAACATCAGGCCTGATGTTATGATTAGAAAATGTGCATTGTGGGAACTTAAGGACTTCACCAAAAGTGTCCACAGCATCCAATTTTGTCTAAGTATTCTTCTGTCCTGAGCAGCCACTTGCATAGCTTTTCTGGTACATGATCATCATTCAAACACTGGATCCTTGACAGTCCTTAGAGCTGCCTGACACTCCGTCTTAACGTCTCAAGGTTACCATTAGATAACGGGTTATACAGGAGATACACATACCACAGACAGTCCATCTTTGACTGTACCATGTTTGGGTTGGCTTTAACGAAAAGCTGACAGATTTGCATCAGTCAGGATGCAGGTGTGACTAGTGTGGGTTTTATTAGTAAAGTGGGTTTTATTGTGACCGAGAAGACGGGTGGGAAAAATTCTCTTCCCTTGAATACACAGGGATCTTCGTGAACTTTGCTTTTAGGGTCTGATCTATCGTTTTCCTTTGGCCTCTAACTTCCAGAACCAACAATTTACTTCATGACCACCTATTTTCCTTGTTTTCTTTTGCTTCCTGTCCTCGCCCTGTAGTCTCGAGGCTTCCTCTAAAATCTCGAGACAAGTACTGTGGTTTTCAAGGCCATGTTTGATGACTCCAAATGTCTGGATTTCCTTTGGGTTTATTTCTGCCTTTTTTGTTGTTGTTGGTTGGTTGTTTTATAGTGCATGTCAAACATTTTGCATGAAAAAAATAGAAATTAGTTGAGACTCGGGGTGATGTTATGTTCAGAAATGATGTCCTTTTGTTCCCCGTATGCAGTAAAGGCAGAAGCCGCTCACCTTCACACGATTAGCGACGGGCAGTCGAAGCTCTGCATCTGGGACTGTTGAGAGCTGGTGTGTTTCTTACTTACCTTCATTCCTAGGGTTCTCTCCTTCCCAACTAAAAGCCCAGGGTGCTTCCCCATCCTCCCTCCTCCGTGAGCAGCCTCATTTTTGCTCCCCAGCTTTCAGAGACGGTTCAAAGTTCTGCCCAAACCTCCTGCTTCTCAGCTGGCTTTGTAATTAGCAAATGGTCGAAGGGAAGAGCACCATCAACCGTTGGGTTCGCCACACAGGGCTTGCCCTCCACCTGGGATCTTGACCCCACCCATTTTTCGATTCCTTGGTATGTCTCTGATGTCTTCAAATATTTGATTTAGTCTAGCTTTTTATCTGTTCTCAACCAGAGGGTTAGTTGGAACCAAACCAAACTACTCAGTGAGGGAACGGGTTTTTCATATTTTCAAAGTACTTTGTAAGATATGTTTCATGTCACAAATAACATAAACACTAGTTTCTTTTCTTTTTTTAAAAAAAGATTTTATTTATTTATTTTTAGAGGGGAAGGGAAGGAGAGAGGGAGAGAAATATCAATGTATGGTTGCCTTTCGTGTGTCCCCTGCTGGGAACTGGCCTGCAACCCAGGCATGTGCCCTGACTGGGAATCGAACCGCGATCCTCTGGCTTGCAGGCCCACACTCAATCCACTGAGCTACACCAGCCAGGACACTAGTTTCTTTTTAAAAAAATCATCACTGAAGGATATGTCCTATTGATTTCAGAGAGAGAGGAAAGGAGGGAAAGAGAAACATTGACGTGAAGGAGAAATATCTTTTGGATGCCTTCCGTCCGCCCTCAACCAAGGATCAAACCCGCAACCTAGGTATGTGCCCTGACTGAGAGTTGAACCTGCAGCCTTTTGGTGTGTGGGACGATGCTCCAACCCACTGAGCCACTCAGCCAGGGCTGTAAACGCTAATTTCAAAAACACTGTGGCTATCTAAAATAGTAATAAAATTGAAAGTTATCCATCAGTGCTGAGATTTCTTTACATGTTAGTTACCACGGTACTGCCGCCATGTGAGTGGACCGAATGCTTGGAGTAAATGATACCCTACCTTTGAGACCGCATCTTTGCTCATCACAACCTTCTCCTGTGTTGCTAGGCCTTCTGCCTCATTTCTCACTAGAAAACACCTTCAGGTTATTACGTACGTCAAGCACAACCAATTATGTTCCCAGAGTCCAGCAGCGCATTTGTACACTGTGTGGGGCCGGAGACAAGGCACTGCCAGGTGTCCAGCCTCGCTGGCCCATGGGGCAGGAGCCTCCTTCCAATAATTTTGAACAAGTAAAATGCTTCCACAAGTGTCCCAAATACCCTCCAGGACTCAGCATCACCTTTTTTCCTTGGAAACCCTGTATTCGATGTATAACATCATCCCCTGCACACAGCGCTAGCCCAGGGTGCTTGTGGATCCCAGTGTCATCCTCCAGGGCCAAAGAGTTGTAGGGACCAGTCTCGCCCCGTGTTCTGTTGCCTCCCGCTCCTGACAGTCCCTGAAGGCGTCCTAAAGCCAAGAGAAAACAAGGGGGTGATGATATCCAGGACAAAGGCGAAGAAGCCAACCCTCGCCCTGACACTTCTCGGTGGGCTCGGATGGGTGTGCTCCTGAGCTGGCTGGATATCGTCTTCAGGAACAGTAACTGTGGGCATCGTCACCTGGCAAGTACCAGGCACTGAGTTGCTTTAATTCTGTTATCTCGACTGTCTCAAAATACAGAGGAATTATTATTCCCAGTTCAGAGATGAGAAAAATGGGACTTAGACATTTATGTGACTGCCCGAGATTTCAAAACTATTCAACCCTTCTGTGATTCCCTTGCATTCTTACTGCTCCGTTTAAGGCTTCCAGCCCTGTTAAAATCTGGTGCCCCGTTTAGGGGGGCAAAGGGACAACCTGGTGGGAAAGGCTTGAGGAGAAGGAAAACTGGGTCTAAGGGGTCCCTACTGGGGAACTACCTAAGGTCCACTCGGTCTCCGATTTCCGCTGCTCTGGTCGTTGTCCTAGGAGCCCCCCTCCACAAGCCATAACTGCAGCGGCTGCATTTTCCTAGTCCCTGATCCTGGTAGCCCTAATTTCCACGTATCCTGAGCCCCATTGTCCCCTCTCTCCTCAGCGCGTTCCCAGTGGCCCAGTTTCCAAAGCCCCTCGGCGCACCCTTCATGCCCGCAGCCCCTACAGCCACGGGTCCGGCAAAGCCATCTGCCCCCAGCCCAGCCACAGCGCCCACACTTCCCTGAGCTCCGGGTTTGGGAGGCGCAGGTTTTCCCACCGCAACGGTGGCTTCCCGAGCGTCCCCACTTGCTGCACGGGCGCGCTCGGAGCCAATCAGAGCAGGTGTCTCCGTTCCCCTGGCAACGCAGTTTGCAAACGCTAATCCGAATAGCGTGAGCAATGTGCTTCAACAAAGCAGGTGAGGAGGTGGAGGTGGAGGGGTCAAGGGTAGAAGGCAGGAGGAAGAGTGGGGAGGCAGGGAAAGACGGGGTGCAGGAAATGCAGCAGTTCGCCCCCCTTCGTGGAGTTCGGTCTGATTTCTCTTGGGAGCTCCGGCAGGCCGAGTCCTCAGCTCCGCCTGCCCACCCCCACAGCTCTCGCCGGGATCCAGGGGCCCTCCCTCACCTGGAGTGTCTCCTCTTTCTTGACCTCCAGAAACGCTGGTTAACTACTCCTTTGGAACACGTCAACAGAGGAAGCTCTTTCCTCACTCCTATCCCCCCAACTTTCTGGGGAACAAGTTTCTCCCTCTTAGGGGAGCACCCCACAGAGGGCCTGGATGTTACACAGCAGAAAACGTGAGTACAGACTGTCCCTGAGGTGGGTGTCCGTTCCCCCATCTATTTAAAGATAGCCAGGTTTTGTGGAAGAAAAACGACAGAACTTGGGATCTTCCGGGTCCCAACACAAGACAGTGCCCTTGTTCTCTGCAACCCGCTGTCAGGGTCAGTTACAGGATCATCACCCCCCCTTCCAGCTCCCACCAACCCAGAGCCTTTGCTTCAGAGTTAAGGGGAGAGTCCCCACTCCATTCCCACCTCCAGAAACTTGCAAACCAATGCCAGTTACCCTCCGGTGAGGCCAATCACGGGCTGTGGGTGTGCTGGTAGGTGAGCTCATGAAATAATATGACCAGACACATCAGAGCATCAGAGCAAGCTGGGCTCTGTGCCTCAGAGGACTGGACTCGCTGGCGGGCATTGGCATGTCACTAACTATCCCTACCCAGCACACTCCTTTGCAAAGCTACCTGCTACTCATGTAACTGTTCAAATGGTCTTGACTTGGGGCCATCAAGACAGAGCAACTTTTGCAGAGAAGGTTCAGATAAGAACATTCTAAATTCGCTCTGTTTTGGTGACCATAATGTTCTCTGTGTTTCTCTTTCTTTGTTTTCTTAAAAAATATGTTCTCCCCAAAGAGGTACGACTGGGTATACAACCTCTCTAAGATCCCAACCAGCAGAAAAGGATATTCTTTGGGAGCCAGAACAGCCGCGAGGTTTAAGCCAATCTACAAGGTTAGAAATGACTGCATGTGCTATGGTTTTGTGTGATCCGTGGTGTCGTGCGTATTTGCATCAGGGAGCACAGGGCGGTGAGTGGGAGGTTACCCGCACAGTATGCTCCAAAATTCAAGAAAAAAATAGACATTTAGGCAACAGCTGTTAAGACTTTCTGAAAAGCCTGGGTGTTAGCCTTGCAAATGCGTGTGCCAGTGTCCGGGGAGAGTGGGGAACGATTCTCCGAAGAAGTGGCACCAGGTCAGAGCCTCAGTGCAGACCGAGATGCCTAGCGTCCTAGCTGGAAGCTTTGTTTGTGTGCATCGGGCTCTCTTGCCAGTTAGAAAACAGCTTCCAGCTTTTCCACCCTTTAGTGTGATTAGATGTCAAGTCCAAAAGTCCTCAGCACAGCATCCTAATCTCTAGGACATTTCCTTGACAGTGAAGCTCAAAGAGAGGGATACTGACTCTAGAAAAAAAAAAATCTCTGCCTGAGCCGGTGGGAGTGGTAGCTGCAAAAAGTCCCTTGGGTTCTCTGTGCAGCCTAGGTTGGCATCTACAGCCCTAGCACGGTGTACCGTCACCCAGCGGAGCCACCCCTGTCTTGCTTCTCGCTTTGCTACCTGTCACAGGCCTCTTTCTGTAGCTGGACGTGGTTAAACCGTAGCTGATACATGAACAGGAAGAGGGTGGCTCTGGCTTTCATGTACGGAGAAGGCTTTCTGTGTACACCTATGTACCGCCCTCTAATACGTTGATCTATTTCTTGGTAACAGGACGTGACACCTCACCCAGGCACGTACCAGACAGTGAATCTTCAGGAGCGAAACATCAAACAAAATTTTGCTCCATTTAATGTCATGTTGCCTCGATTTGGGACATACTCAAGGGACAAGTACCGTCCTGGGTACGTGTCCTCTCTTCTGGGACACTTCAACGAAGAGCGGTGGGGAGGGAAGGACAAAGAAGGGGTCACCCCCAAACCCTGCCAGCTAAATAGCCCCTTCTCTTTGTAAGACTCAACATCTTGCCTTGCAGATCTCTGGCATCGTACAAGTGTAAACTCATTTAATAAATAGGGATAAATCTGGCAGGCACTTTTGTAGGTTCCAGAGATTGTGCATTAAACCCATGACACCAGGCTCCTGATTTCTGGGAGCTTGCATTCTAGAATCCAGACAGTTGAGAAACAAACAAACAAGAAAGTACCAGTAGTAATAAAGAGAATGGCCATATAATATTATTAGTCTGAACTGACACGGCAGAGAGGTAACAGGGGCCTTATTAATAATTATACTAAGACTGTAGCCATAAGCCGGGTCTGTCCCCAGCAAACCAGGAAGAATGGTGGCTGGGTGACATGCCATGAGGAAAATAGTACAGGGTGATGACAAGACCTAGAGGCTACTTTATCAGGGCTTGTGGAGAGAGGTCTTTCTGGGGAAATGACACGTGATCTGAAATGAGAAGGAGAAGACTGAGCCAGCCTTGGGAGACCTGCACCCGGGAGAGCTGTGGCGCTGATGGGGTTCGCGTGTGGTCACTAACGCCTAGACGCGATGTTCCGTATTTTCATTTCCAGCCCTGGTACGTACAACCCAGAGATAAGGCCTCCCCCCAAAGTCACCTGGCCAATGAAATTTGGATCTCCAGACTGGGCTCAGGTTCCAAGTCTACAGAAAAGAACCCTGAAAGCTGAGGTAATGGGACCGGGCTTCTGTAGAGCACTGTCTAGTTCTTACATAGGGGTTCCTAACCGGGAGTCTGTGAGTGAGCTTTAGAAAGTCTTTGTTCACCTGAAATTATATGCACAATTTTATGCGTATATGCATACGGGGACTTGGGGGCGAGAGGAGTTGCGTCATTGTATTAGATTTTTAAAGGTATGCATGACTGCACAGAAGTTAACATTTTAAAATTCAATCCTCAAATAATCTGTGGTGGGTACGGGAGAATTATATGACAGAGGAGGAACTGAGACTCAGATGAATTACGTGGCTTTCTCAGGCTGCACAGAATGAACCCACATCGTGTGGCACCCTAAACCACTGCTTTTTCTGTCTTCAGGGGGCTCTGGAGCATTCTGGTCAGAGCATGGGTTCTGGAGACAGACTGCCTGGGTTCAAATCCCAGCTCCGGTACTTAACCTGCTGTGTGATCTCGGACAAGTCCCCTGATTTTTCTAAGCCTCAGTTTTCTTACCTTTCACATGAGTACAGTAAGAAAACCAGTCTGATAAGGTTGTAAAGATTGCAATAAGGTACAAAAGCATTTCACACAGAACCTATAAAGTCATAAATGCTCAACCCATGTTCGCTATCAAAATGCTAAAGGTGCCTTTTATTTCCTAGTGGAATTTCGGGATTAATTTCACAAATATTTATGAAATGCCCACTGTGTTCATGTCATGGTGCTCGGGCCTATAGGTAACATTCAAGAATTAAACACATCACCTTTGCTTTCAAGAAGTTTACCAGCTAACTCTTAGAGCTTTACCAAATAAAAACTAGTTCTTGGCATGTTAGACACCAGAGGAAGGTGACAGAGAGTCGACGTACATACAAAAGTTGAGAGCGTCGCTGAGGCCAGACGGCTGCCGGGCGGGGTTGAGCTGGTCACAGCGCTGCAGCAGCCCGTCTGTTTTGCGCAGGCCGGGGGCCCCCGAGACGGGGGACTCTCGTCAGGAGCTGGTCTGAGACGACACTCTTTCATTGCAGCTGCCCACGGACAAGGACTTCAGACGACATCGGAACCGCTTGGCCTACTTGCGCCTGTTTTACAATTGAGGAGCTGGGACTTCCTTCGCAAGCTGCTCCTGACCACAGAGTCTCCTGGCTGGAGGACAGGGCTGCCCCTCCGCCTCTGCGTAGCTGCGGTCCCCTCGCCTGCCACATGGGGCCCACGGAGAGGCAGGGGGCTCCTGACCGCACGGGAGAGCATAAAGACCGGTTCGGAACGTTCTCTGTCCATGTGCTGCTTTGTGGGGTGCGTAACACACGCACATGGGTCTGGGGAAATTTATTAGTCTGAACTGACACATCCGAGAGTCAACGGGGGCCTTATTAATAATTATATACCAAGACTGCAGCCATAAGCCGGGTCTGTCACCAGCCAACCAGGCAGAATGGTGGCCGGGTGACACGCTGTGAGGAAAATAGGAGCCAGCATGGTCAGCGGGGTGGCAAACACGGCTGATCACTCGTCTCTCAGTCTCCGAATTGTCAGCCCAGGACTCAACCAACCGCAATCAACTCAAGTTGGACGGGAAACCGAATTACCAGCATCCCTAGGCTAGACTATTGACATCCTTCTGACATTGACACAGATGTCATAGAACCGTGTTTGGCTTTGGGGCTGCAGGACAGGTGGTGCTTCAGAACCCCAGAGGAAATTCAGGTTGATGTTTTTAAGTGAAAAGCGTTCCACAGCCATCAGCCTGCCCGAAGCGGAGGACAGGATCCCGAGTAGGAGGGTAGCAAGATGACTCGGAGAGTGAAAGAATTTTCCCCAGTGTATCTTCAACCCCAATCAGCCTCGAGGTAGTAAAAGCCCAGAAGCCAGCCTCACCGTGGTAGGGGCCACGTGACCCTGCTCCAGAGGCGAGGGCACAGCCTGAGGGGCCAGAAGTGCCAAGACAGCCGGAAGGTCTTCCAGCAAAAGGGGAGCCCCATGAGGAGCTTCTCGGCAGGGCCCCCCCCCCCATCTCCCCAGCACTTCACGACGTGTCTGAAGAAAGCAGCACAGACCTGATTTCTCGCCAGTGTTTGTCCCATTTGATTGGCAGAGTCTCACTAATTGTCCCCCAGAGAGAAAGCCTCTGTCCCAAGAATCCAGGCTGTCCTGAATTTCCCCTCTTCTTACGATTTGAGACTATTCTTTCGTACACAATCAAAATAATGCATATTACCTCGTTCCTTGGATCCTACATGCAGGGGACGGTTGTGTCCCAGTCACCATGGACGTCATGGGTCTTCTGGGTGACCCAGATGAAACCAGCGAGCCTGAAACAGAGATTCTGACCCATCAGGATCCTGGGGGGCATTTTTTATAGATCATTTAAGAGTAAGAAATGGCAGCAGTGGGCAACCTGTCATGCCGAGTCGACATCCATATGGCCCCACCAGTGTGGCTTCCTGGGGGCCCCCAGGGAGAGGTTATGTTCTGTGACTCTCATAGGGGTACATAGGACGTCTCCTTTACCTCCCCGGGTGGGTGGGGGGGAAACAGGGCAAACCCAGAGCTGAAGGTTAGGACATGTGGGTTCCAGGAGGGTGTGTCTAAGGCACATCTCCAGGGCCCTGGGAACCCCGGGTGACCAGCTCTCCTATCCCTTTACCAATAATAGCTTTCTTAATCTTACAACTTTTTTTCAAAAGAAACTAATGAGGATTGCTGTTATAAGGACTTGCCATGGTGTTAAAATGTGTTCCTCTTCTCCCCAAAGCCCACCACAGTGATGATTTAAAGAGGCCACCACCTTGCCCTGGCTGGCTGGCTCAGTTGATTGGAGCATCCTCCCACATACCAAAAGGCTGTGGGTTCGATCCTCGGTCAGGGTGCATGTGGGAGGCAACCCGTCGATGTTTCTCTCTCTCCCGCTTCCTCTCTCTCTAAAATGAATAAACGTATCCTCGTGTGAGGATTTTTTAAATAATAAAGATAAGAGCCCACCAGAGCCACTAAGTCCCCAAACCTCTTCAGCAAGCCAATGAAGGTATCGACTCTCCCAACATGACGTTTACATAACTGCTTGGAAGATTCTCCCCTTAAAAGCTGAGGATCCTCTGCTCTGGGATTCGGGGGCCCGAGGGACCCTGTGCACTCCCTTCCCAGTCCCTGCACTTGCACGTGGATGGTGCTTTTGCCAGCAAACAGAGCTGCTGTGATCAGCAGCCTGGCACATCCTGTTTTCTTTATCCTCTTCTCCAAAAGCCTCTAGCATGTCCTGGAGAGAGAAAATGGGATGGATTTTAGCTGTCCTCATTACATATCTCCTATAGCGAGTACCTGTTGGGCTGGTTTCTAGCTCATAGCAATTCCCTCGTTTCTGGAAATAGCCCCTGAAATATAAGGATGGGTCCTGGTAAGATGTAACTTGGAACAAAGAGGTACAGACACTAAGAGTCTTTGAATCAAGTCACATTTAATGACAATTCTTCAGCGAAATCCCTGGGACTCCAGGCAGAGAGCAAGGAACTGTCTTGCCTACGGCGACTTCACTCTCCACTATTAAGCTCTAGCCTCCCATTTTTTCCTAGGCCACTGCCAAGCTCCTTCCTGCCCCCGGGCCTTTGCTAATGCTGTTACCATTTCGTTAGAAAATTACTCTTCTGATCCTCTGTATGCATGGTTTCCTTTCATTCTTTATCACAGCTCACATGTCACTGACTCCAAAAAGACTCCCCCGACCATCCTATCTGCTGCCATCATTGCTCCTGTCGAGATTGGTGGATGTCTCCATGGTTTCTTCCCTTCCCCTTCTTTCGCTCCCTTTCCTCCCCTTTCCCCACCTTCCCTTCCCTTTCTTTCCTCCTTTCTTCATTTCTTCTCTGTGTCCCCCAGGGGGCGCTAGGCGGGGCTCACTCTTGTCTTGTTTGCTGTTCTGTCGGCAGCGTGAAGCCCAGGCCCGGATCCCAGTAGCTGCTCAGGAAATACTTGCTGGATAAATAATGCATGATTCCACCTCCTCGATTCAAGAATCTCTCCCTTGGGTTCCTTCAGATACCTAGATCCTTCCGATAAATTATTTCCGGGCTTAAGCCAGCCAGAGAGTCTCTTTCTGTTCCCTCTTTCGGAGTGAACACCGTAACCAGCGTACACTCTGGGAGTTGCTATTCCCAGGAAATGCAGCTCTCGGAGGAGACCCACTGAGGCACCAGCTTCTCCACAAGAAGCCCCCCAGCCAGTGCTCCATTCCCGCCTTATTCAAGGTGCTAAATTGCTGTCAGTTCTCAGCTGGGCTTCCCTGGGCCCTTGGACACTCCATAGTCAGGCAGTGCCGGCAAATCCATGTGGACGAAGGAAGTCAAGGACAACATGAAGAATTCGCGGCTGGCGTCTGTGGAGGCCACGGCCATGGGCGAGGCGGAGTTCCCAGGCACCCCTCTCCACGTCTCCTCCGGTGTCAGTTTTCATGACGCGTGTCATAGGAGCCCCTGTTGCATTTTTTCAGCTAAGACCAGCTGAAAAATGTTC
>PVKM010041473.1:0-13117 GCA_004027735.1 Carollia perspicillata
AGAGGCAACCATACATTGATATTTCTCTCCCACTCTCCTTCCCTTCCCTTCTAAAGGTAAATAAATAAAATCTTAAAAAAAAAAAGAATAAGGTTGCTGTTTGATTAAGGGTGGAAGAAATCTACAACAGTTGCAACCACAAATGCATGAAGTTGCAGGTGGAAGATATTAGCAAATCATGCATGAATTTGAATAAGATATAGTCGGGAGATAGAACTTAACTAAAGAATTAACACAAAGCCTTCCTTATTCTTCCTGGCATCTCTATTTGGGTCACTTTAACACTGTGCCAATTTTTCTCAATGAAGCTTTTTAGGATCACAAAAATTTTCAGTTCAAACAACAGAATAGGCACTTGTAATTTTCCATTTTCAAGGTCACCTATAGAATGTATTTGGATTCTTCTTTTAGTTAAAGTGAGCCCTGTATCTCTGTTATCTGTCCGATAAGATTTGACATATTTAACTAGTATTTAGAGTTGGGTTTTAGAAAAAGAATAACTAAATTTTGAAACTATTTCTTTCATTATTAGTCATATATTAGAAATATATTAAATGTATATTGACAAATACATTGAACATATATATGTTAAAAGCCATTTTTTTTTTCATAGATTGTCATAAGCTTGTTTTCCCAAAACAAGGGAAAATATTATTTTCATATCTAAGCCCTGGCATTTTATCTTAAAAGAAACCTGAACAATTTTGTGTCTGTTCCTCTAGTCTGTAACCCATTACTTCAATTTTAATGTTTTCTATACAGCTTTTCTTAAACCCGTGCTTGTTTGTATCTAACTAAGCTGTGGTCTCATGTATCATTAGTCTTTTATTGGCAGTATCAGGCTCCAGGAAAAGTGATCACTCATCAGCTGCATGGTACAACAGGTTAACTGAAGCTGACATAGGAAATACGCAAGGAAACTAGTTAGGGTGCAGACAAGCCCCTGCCTGTTCTATTAATGGGAGCATTTTAAACAATAGAGCTGTCAGACCCCACTGCAAATAAGGGGCCTCAGTCATGGCAGGAATTAGTTCACATGACAGGTGATTACGTGCTGGGAACTTGCCAGGGCAGCTGTGATGCTTCCCATTATTTGTAATCTCAGTAATTGCAGCTTTGGCAAAAATAATTATTTGAGACAGGAGAGCCCGGGGTGGGGGGGAGTAGTAAACAAAACCCACATACAACCCATTATTTCCACAATAGAGGCCTCTACAAATGGGAAAAATTCAACCCACATTATACGTGTGAGTGCATCCCCTTCTCCACAATTCAACAACAGAGCAATATAATCATGTGATTGTTCTCCTTTCTCAAAGTTCAGGTACAGTGTCTCCTTGCAAATAAAAGAAGCCTGCTATCATCTACTTACTAATTTGAGATGAAACTTTCTTCTAAAATTATTTAGGCCACAGTCTCAGGAAAACATGGGGCCCAGTTGAAAACACGCTTTCCCATGTTCTGCTGTTTAGCTATGGTAACTATTTGATTACCTTCTGTTGGGGTTTATAAAAATAAATAATTCTTTAACTCTGAAACAGTTTGTGAAGAACAACCCAGTTGGAAACAGTGATTTGGTGAATTCCAGACATGAGAACCTAGAAAGAAAAGAAAAAACGGAAAAGACAAATAGCAAAGTGTTACAGAGTCAGTAAACAAAATTCTGGTCTCACATTTTGAACCTGCAGCAACAGGGCAGAATGTGAAAACCAGCTTTGTTTCAGCGTTTGATCTTTAGTCTTGCTTTTTGATTGCCTTTAATGAAAATAAAACTTAGGAACTCCCTATAGCTTTACCCAAATCCACCAATTGTTTATATTTTGTCCCATTTGACTTACCGTCTCATTATATGTTTATTTATATCTGCATATTTTCTGAGTCTTTGGAGAGTAATGTGGAGACACTTAGCCCTTTTGCTCTTAAAAAAAAAGATTTTATTTATTTATTTTTAGGGAGAGGGAGAGAGGGAGAAAGAAAGGGAGAGAAACATTAATGTGTGGTTGCCTCTCACACACCCCCTACTGGGGACCTGGCTTGCAACCCAGGCATGTGCCCTGACTGGGAATCGAACCAGAGACCCTTTGGTTTGCAGGGCGGCGCTAAATCTATTGAGCCACACCAGCCAGGGTACCCCTTTGCTTTTAAATACTTCAGAATATATTTTCCAAGAACAAGGATATTATCCTATATAATCACAGTACAATTATCAAAATACGAGATTTTAACACTACTATTAGCTGATCCACAGACAACATTGCAAATTATTTCAGTAATGTTCCTTATAGCTAATTTTATGCACAGATAAAATTGCAAATTATCTCAATACTGTTCTTGATAGCTAACTTTATTTTCTTGTGCAGGGTTTAATCCAGAATTAAAAATTATCCTTTGTTTTCATGCTAATATAGTCTCTTTTGTCCCCAAATCTCAGCCTTGAAATAATTTTTATGAACATTGCCATTTTAAAGGAGAACACATGCTTGTTTTCTTCATTTTGAATTGAGTTACTTTTTCATGAGTAGACTTTAGTAGTACACATTGTCAGGCCTACCACGGAAGTGATATTGTGGCTCTCTGTGTCACATGCCCGGAGGCTCATGAGTTGGGCTTCTCCCAGTGTTCATGGTGTTAACTATGATCTTTTCATTAAGATGATGTGATCCATGACCTTCCACTGTAAAATTACTATTTTTCTCTATAACTAATAATCTGTGAGGAAATACTTGGAGATTATGTAAATACCCTCTTCCTCACCAACCTTTCCAGAGCTTTAGCATCAATTGATGATCTTCTAGCTGTACCAGTCCTTTTACATTTGTAAATTGGCGTTCTACTATAAGGAAGAACTTTCCCATTGTCTCACTTTATTTATTTATTTATTTAATGTCAACATAGAAACATAGATTCTTACTTTCTTCAGTGAGTTACAACCCCTTATTTATTTTGATGCCCCAAATGCCCGTACTGGATAAGTTAGAAACCTCTTCATAGCTGCTATGTCTTTTGGATATGCTGTCATCATTTTGTACTCCCTTGTTATATCAATTAGGGTTACATCAAAGAAACCGAATCAGTAGGAGATCGATGATAGATCGATAGATAGACAGATAGATATATAGACAGACAGACAGACAGATAGATAGGTAGATAGATAGATAGATAGATAGATAGATAGATAGATAGATAGATGTCAGACAACTTACTGCAGAGAACTTACTTACATGACTGTGGAGCTGCCGAAGCAAATCTGAAACGTGAAGGGCACTCGGGGAGACTGGAAAGGGAAGAGGTGCAGCCGCAATCTACTGGTGAATTTCTTCCTTTTCTGGGAAACCTCACTGTGGCCTCTTCAGGCCTTTCAACTGATTAGATCAAGTCCATGAAGATTATCCTGGATAATCTCCATTACTCAAAGTCAACTGGTTGTAGATGTTAATGAAATCCGCAAAATACCTGCACCACACTTAGCCTAGTGTTTGAGTAACTGAGACTAGGGAGAGCCTAGCCAAACTGGTACATAAAACTGACCATTACACATATTTTCTGACACAAGATCCTGTTTCACCTCGTTTCCCTGTCGGTTCTGGAATCAGTCGTTCCTGACTTATTTAAGTGGGCAATGGCATTTAAAAACCAAGATATAGGTGCCAGATGTGCTCATGGCTTTTGTGTTGCATGCAAGTGCTTATAGACCTCCTGAGCAGACAGAGCTAGGAAATGTGCAATGTGCATGCAGGGCGGGCGTGGGAGGGGAGAGGGAGGGGGGAGAGAGAGAAAGGTAGGGGAGGAGGAGGAGAAGGAAATGGAAATAGAGATATAGAAGAAAAGACAAAGTTTTACATAGTTAGCAGTACAGGTTTATATTGTTATATCTGATAACATTACATCAGAGGATAAATTCTAGTCTTTGCCTTTCTATATTTGCAATTTTCTTCTTCAGGAAAGAACTGTCTTTTACTTGACTCCTATCATTTCTTTCCCTTTTCAAGATTATTTGCCTACTTTAGTTCTAAGCATTTCCAAATTAATTTTGAAGTAAACTTGTAATTATCTACCAAAATATCCTGCTGTGACTTCAATTGAAATTGTGTTGATTCTATAGATCAATTTTGGGAGAAGCGGTACTTTAATAATACTGATTCATCCAATTTGTGAATATGGATTTCTTTATTTCTTCATCACATTTTGTTAATATTTGCCTTGTGTCTTTTTAAGCTCTTCAACTATTGCACAGACTTTATAATCATTCTGTCTTTCTGGGGAATTAAGCTTTTGTCATTATGAACTCTACCTATTAATCTCTAGTAATAATTCTTATATTGCCATTACTTTACTTCTGATTTAATATAACGCCTCAGGTTTCTTGTGCTTACTGTTACTGTACACGGTATGTCACTTTCTACCTTTTTTACTTCTAATCTAATCATGACTTATATTTAAGGTGTAGCTGTCACAGATGGCTTTCAAAACTTAATAATATTATAATAACTATGTATGATGGGTACTGGATTTACCAATGTGATCAGTTTATAAAGTATATAAATGTCTGATCACTATGTTGTACACCTGAAACTAATGTAAGTATGTCAAGTGTAAAAAATCATAAAATAAAATGAAATAAAATAAAATATATAAGTATCCAGTTTAATAATTTCTTCTTTGGAAATATTTAATTCATTGATATTTAATGTAATTATTGGTATGTTTGCCTTCAGGTCCATAAATTTTGCTATTCACTTCTCTTTGTCCTATCAGCTTTATGTTTACCTGTCCCTCTTTTCTGCCTTCTTTGCTTTATTGGATACCTTTTGGTGTTTCATGATACAGCAAATCCTGTATTTGCTTTGCAGCTATGCCTCTTTGCTATGTGTGTGTGTCTATGTTTGCCCTAGGGATTACAACATAGATACTATCACAGTGTACTTTGTGTTAATATTGTACCCCTTCATGTCAATGTAAGAACTATGCATTGAATTTGTTGCTCCAGCCTTTGTGTTATTCTTGTTGTGTATCTTACATTAACTATATTATAAATTTCACCATACTCTACTCCTTTTGCTTTAAAGTTCATAAGGCTTTAGAATGTATGAAGAAAAGCAAATAAGCAGAGAAATATGCATATATTACCATATTTTTGGACCATAACATGCACCTAGGTTTTAGAGGAGGAAAATAGGGGAAAAATTTAAAATTTTAAATATTTTACCATTAAATATTGTAAATATGGTAGATATTTAATGGTAAAATATTTAATAACATAAATAGCATAATATTTCACCAATGTAAATGTAAACAAAACTCAACAGCACTATTAACAACCATTATTCCTCCCAAATTTGGGGGGTATGCATCTTATAGTCCAAAAAATACGGTATATAGGCATACATACATACATACATACATACATACATACATACACAAAAAGGGGGAAGAGCCTTCCATATGTATGCATATATTAGCATGTCATACGCTCTTTTTATTCATTTCTATAACACTAATTTTATCTATTGTCACTTCCCTTTCAAGTGAAGAATTTCTATTAATATTTCTTACAGTGCAGGCTTGCTGGTAAAATTTTCTTTCTTTTTTCTGAAAACGGTTTGATTCCAGTGTAACTTTTTATATTTTTGCCAGTTATAATATTCTCACCATCATTGTTTATGATGAAAAACTAGTCATGAATATTATTTTTCCCTCTGGGATGGGAGTAAAAGACAGAAAACTGTACTCAAACAACAATTAAAATAAAGAAAAAGAAAAAATATTATTGTTCCCTTATGTATAACATTTGCTTTGTTTTCTAGATTTTCTATTTATGTTTTCGTGTTCAGAGGTGTAACCGCGATGTGTCGCATATTTCTTCCTCCAGTTCCTGTCCCTTCCTTACTTCCTCTCTTCTTTCTCCCTTCTCTTCTTTTTTTGTGCTTGGTGTTTTTAGAGCTTCTTGGGATCTTTATTTTGTAGGTTCACTTCAGTTGAAAACTATTCATCATTTTTTTCTTCAAATTTTGTTTTGCCCTATTTTCTTCCTCCTCTCTTTCTGAGAGTCCAGTTGACAATATACCAATCAATTTTCTGTTTTCCCACTCCCTGGCCTCAATTTATATCTTTTCTTTTGTTTTTCTTCCTTTTTCACATTTGATTTATGTTCAAGTTCACTGACGTTTTCTTCTGCCAGCAATATTTTTAATTTTTATACATCTGACTTTTTATCTTCTAGAGTCTCCGTTTGGTTCTCCTTTTGCAATTCTCATTACTCTGCAGATTTTTACCCCCTGTGCATTTATAATGCCCATGTTTTCTTAAATTATTGGTATACTTATCATACCAACTCTAAAGTTCTTACCTTCTCATTCCAACATTTGTGTTATGGAGTCTGTTACTATACACTACTTTTCTTTTAGCTCTTGTTCTCATGTTCTTATTCCTTCTCACGCCTGGCAGTTTTTTACTGTGTTTTGGACATTTTCAATGATACATCTATTTGTAGAGATAGAGGTTTTTGACCCTTTCATCCTTCCCTTGTAACTGTAGATTTTTGTTCTAGCAAAAGTGAACTCCATCTTCCCTGGAATGGAGAGCTGCTGGAAACATCAGCCCTTCCAGCTTTCTAGCTGTTGCTTTCACTGGGAGTGTCGGTGTTTTTTCAGTGCAGCCAAGTCCAGGCCTCAGCTGAAGGTTTGGACAGGGGTTGCATGCAGTTTCAAGGATTCCCCTTCTATGGTTCCTCAGTTTATGAAATGTCCTCTTCATTCCCTGTCTTTTACGACATCTACGAACTTGACATTCTGACTCCTTTAGACAGTAGGACAACTTTCCTGCTTCAGTTTTCTTCCCCTCAGGACACACAGTCTAGGACGCTCCCTTAAACAAAAAGTCACACAAGCACAAAATTTTATTTAGCAAAGTTCTTTTCTTTTAAGGATAAATTTCTTTCCAATTTTTGTGTCCTTTTGGTCACTCTCTACTGCCTATATATAGTTGTTTGTTTATTTTAAAAAATATTTTTCTAGAGTTTACCATTGTTGCCTACAGGATGGTCAGTCCAATAAAAAGTACTTTGGCAATACCAGAAGTGGATCTTTCATTATATAACTCTTAAAGATGATACTTTTGGAGGTTAAACAATGTATTCAACCAAATATATAGATGAAAAGGATCTTTTAATGAATATGTGTCACCTATTCAATTATATTACAAGCTCAGTGAAGGTTGATTTTCAGTCTTCTCATCCTTTATAGTCTTATTCCATGACATTTGTTCTCAACGAAGATTTCATGATAATGAAGAATGCATATATTCTTAATTATATGGTTGAAAAGGTCAAGTGCAAACTTTTAGTTTTATTATTTTCTACATCTATAAAAAGATCTCAGACCTGAAATGTGTGTCAAATTTTACAAATGGGATTAGAAATTTCATAGCACTAGTTTATAAATCAGCATATCTTGATTAACATAGCTTTAAGTAACTCTTGAAATCTAGGAGGCTGAATCTGGCCCACTGCCTGTTTTTGTACAGAAAATTTATTGGAACACAGCCAAGCTCATTCATTTATGTAGTGTCAATGGTTGCTTTGACACTACAATGGCACAATTGAGTAGTGGTAACAGAGGCTGTATGGTTGGCCAAGCCAAATATATCTAGGGTCTGGCCCTTTATAGAAAAGTTTGCTGATCTCTGCTCTAGATCAATGTGCAATAGTCATTAGTACTTAAAAGAAGCAGCTCAAAGTGCATGCTGTATTTCACATCAATATTTTGAGAAGCATCTTCTTATTTTGTTAATATGCCAGACAATGGACTCACTATAGTAAGCAGAATAAGGGCCCTTTAAAGATGTCCATGGCCTATTTCCTGGAACAGGTAAATGCATTATTTTACATGGCCAAAAGAACTTTGTAGATGTGATAAAGGGCATAACCTTGAGATGAAGGGATTATTCTGGATTATCCAGGTGAGCCTGAGATAATTAAAATAGTCTTTAAAGAAAAAATCTTCACTGGCTATAAGAAGATAATGGAAGAAAGACTAGAGAGAGATGATGTTTCCAGCTTAAAAAGGGGCCCAGAACAGGTGGTTCAGTTGCTTAAAGTATCATCCCATACACCAAAAGTTTGTGGGTTCGACTCCTAGTCAGGGCACATGTGTAGGTTGTCAATTCAACCCTCAGTTGGTACGCATATGGGAGACAACCAATTGATGTTTCTCTCTCTTTGTATGTCTCTCTCTCCCTCTCTCTCTCTCTAAAAATCAATAAACATATCCTCAGGGGAGGATTAAAAAATAAGAAATAAAAATAACTTAAAAAGAAGGGGGCCATGAAACAAGGAATGAAGCTGTGTTTTAGAAAATGAAAAAAGCAAGGAAACAGATTCTCTCTTAGGGCTCCAGAGAGGAACACAACCCTGCCAACACCTTGATCTTAGTCTGGTGAGACCTGTCAGACTTCTAACCTACAGAACTCAAGATAATACATTTTTTTTATTTTAAGTCACTAAATTTGTGGTGATATATTATAGCATCAATAGAAAACTAATACATTCACATACTATAATGCACAAAGGAATGAATTCATTTTAAAATCATTGAAAAATTATATGACAAATTAGAAATATATTAGTTAACCACAGAACAAAACAGAGTAACTCTCACTGAGTCAGCTTTGTTTCTGCAGCGATATGTTTGGAGCAGGTACTTTTGTACATAGTTCTTCCATCTGTGATGTCTAAAATCATTAGAAAAAATTCATGTGGGAAAGAATGGCAGTTCTTAGGGCTTTCATTGGGTAGTGGTTGCCAGGGAAACCATTTTACTTGGCAATCATTATGTTCACTATGTTTCTCTTGCTTTGTGCTTAACTCCCAAACATACCATTGCAGAGCAGATCTGTGGAAAACACTGGAAAGGAAAAACCTAAAACATTAACATCAATAAAAAAATCTGGACAACTTATTCCTATTCCTATAAAGCTAAAAAATTAAGAAAATGACTAGATTTAAAAGAAATTGGTGCAAAATGAATAGATTGAGATTTATTTTTCAATAGTAAACAGGCAGAAATAAATAAGTCCCTGGAATTCTCTTGCAGTGACATAATACCAAAGGCACAACTCAACCAGCAGTGAGCTCAAGTATTCTTTTTTTCCTTCTTTCTCTCCCTTTCTCCAAATATTTTTCTTTTAGTTGTCTTTCAATTAAGAAATATAAAGACTTTTCAAGATGGCAGCAGAGTAGGTAGATCTTGCACTCACTTCCTCCCAGTGCCAAACTGGAAATACAACTAAATTGGGATACAGTCACCTTGAATAACCAACTAAAGCCTAGCTGAAGAGGAGTCTGATAAGCTAGGATTCGAAGAAGAAGTCACGTCAAAACTGTACTTATACAGTAGGTTGCACATCAAGGTTAGGGTTGAGCCTCATAGTCAGCCAGTCTGAGGGTTGATCCTAGCCATGAACAGGCCAACAGCAATCAAGATTCAATTACAACAGGAAGGCCCAAGGCCCGAATAACTCACACAAGGGACATTTCTGGCACCTAGCTCAGGATATCAAGGAACCACACCACAGGGTCCCACAGGACACTTATGACATAAGGCCACCCCATGAAGACTGGGAGTCATAGCAGAACTATTTAAAACATAGAGACAAATATAAAGAGACACCAAAAATGGGGAGACAAAGAAACTGACCCCAAATAAAAGAATAGGAAAATCTCTAGAAAATGGAAGCAAGCGATCTATCAGATATAGATATCAAAGTAATAGTTGTAAGGCTGCTCAAGGAACTTAGTGAAAACTACAACAGCATGAAAAAGAAGCAGTTGAAAATGAAGAATACCATATCTGACATTAATAATACATTGGAAAGAATTAAAAATATGTTGAATGAAGCAGAGGGTTACTTAGCAATTTGAAAAACAAGGTAGAAGAAAACACTCAATTAGAGCAGCAAATAATAGCAATAATAATAATAATAATAATAATAGCAACAACAACAATAACAACAACAACAACAAAGGATGAGGGTAGCGTGGGGGTGCTCCACGCCCACAGACCCAACCCTTCCACCACAGATGAAAATAATGCTACCAAGACATGATCTGCTTGGGGAGGAAAGGTGTTTAGCTTCTCTCAAGGGAGAAGGGCCCTGAGTCCTTGTCTCAATGGCTTTTTATTAGGTTCATGACACACAGGGATACAGGTAAAGCTCATCAATCAATGTCAGGTGGTAAGGATCAAACAATAGATAACATTTCAAAGAAATCTGAGGGCTTAATATGAGTCAGTGTCTGTCAGGTAAGGGGTTGCAAAAACTTTAGGAGACATACTCATTTCCTGCCCGGACCCTTATCGTATGGATGAGAGCACTCTTAGCAAAGCAGACTTCACAGGACTTTAGGAAATCTTTCTTATTCCTGATTACCCCAGAACCGCTCTAGCCAGCAGAGGGCTGCACCCCCTCCCCATCATAGACTCAGGCTTAAGTGGATTAGAGGCAGGAAGCACTTCTCCCAGAGCTTCTCCCAGATGGAAAGGGGACTAGGGCTATGTCAAAATAGCCGGGGGGTTTGAGGGTCCTTTGCCCTCACTTGCTGTAGCCCCCGAGTCCTTTCTTGATGGCCTCCCACATGATTGTGTCTGATTGGATTGCCCCTCCTCTGAGAGGTTGTATGAATAGACTCTGACTAACTGACCAAGTGTTGGGGGCTAGAGATGGCAGAAGCAGCACTCTTGTCAGGGAGACAAGCTTTGTTTCCTCAGTGGCTCACAGTCCAGAGGTCACTCACTCAGCCTTAGCCACAGGGGGCAGTTACAATTCCTGAAACCAGATAGAGCGGTTCCCAACAGGGTAGTGTAAGGTAAGTTTGAGACAACATGAAGTGTAACAACATCTGCATCACAGGGGTACCAGAAGAAAAAGAGAGAGAGCAAGGGATCAGGATCCTATCTGAAGAAATAATGACCAAAATCTTTCTTAACATGGTGAAGGAAAAAGACACACAAGTCCAGGAAGTACAAAGAGTCCCAAAGAAGATGAAACCAAAGAGGCCCACATCAAAACGCATCATAATAAAAATGGCAAAGGTTAAAGACAGAGAGTCTTAAAAGTAGCAAGGCAAAAGTAATTACCTACAACAGAGCTCTTATAAGACCGTAAGCTGATTTCTAAACAAAAACCAGACCAGAAGGGACTGGCATGAAATATTCAAAGTGATGAAAAGCAGAGACCTACAACCAAGACTACTTTACCCAAAAAGGTTATTTAAAATTGAAGAAGATTGCCATGGCCAGTGTGGCTCAGTTCAGTGGAGCATTATCCCATAAACCAAAGGTCGCCAGTTCATTCCCCGGTCAGGACACATACCTAAGTTGTGGGTTCCATCCCTGGTTTGATCCCTACTCAGGGTGCATATGGAAGGCAACCAATCAATATTTCTGTGTCACATTGATATCTCTTTCTCTCTCTCTCTACCCCTTCCTCTTTCTCTAAAAGCAATGCAAAAAAATGTCCTCAGGTGAAGATAAAAATATTTTTTAAGTAAAATTGAAGAAGAAATAGAGCTTCTGAGATGAAAAATAGCTAAAAATTTGTTGCCACCAAACCAGTATTACAAGAAATGTTAAAAGACCTGCTTTAAGAAGTACAAGAAGAAGAAAAGAAAAACAAAAAAGGAAAAGAGTTAAAAGAGTAAGAAGGCAATAAATATGTACCTATCAGTAATCACTTTAAATGTAAATGGCTTAAATACTTCAATCAAAAGATAGAGGGTAACTGCATGGATAAAAAAGCAAGGCCCAAGTTTTTTGTATTAAATCTGGATGGAAAAATTTGAATAGGGATCTGGTTAAAGACAGTGAAGGCACCTTTGAAAGCAAAGGCCTCTATCTTCACTCTCATAATGAAATTTTCTTTGTGAGATGAAGTTTCCACTTTTTTCATAAATGCCCCAATTTTTCACGCAAAAAAAAAAAGTCCAAAGAAATATCTCAGCTAAGTAAAAGGCCTTGGTCTGATAGACTTTCCTTTATGTGATATGTGTCACTTAATGCTTCAGTCCATTTCACATCTCATATAAACAATATCCAGTCTTTCAATGTTCTCTCTCTTTGTTCAGCCTGGATGAGCCCTCTGATACCGCATTAGGGAATCTGGCTTATATTGTACAAAATGAGTTAAAAGAAAATGCTATGGCAAAAGCTTTGGCAGAAATGTGGAATGGGACAGGCTGAAATAAAGTTAATTTTTTTATACATAGTGCTAAGAAAGTTGATGCTGAAGTACTTATTATTATTAGAGAATTTTTAAAAATCACATACCTAAGAGGGAAAGGGTTTTCCTTTAAATAGCATTAAATACCATTCAATTCCCACTAACTTTCTGAAGCTGCCCCAAATGTGAAGAAACAAATGTCCCCGGAGTGCACCTCAACTCCATGTTTTCAAATTCCCACCTCTGCACGGACACTTGAGAGTATAGTCCGGTGAGAAGAACTGTTTGTGAAAAGGATACACATTAAAAATTTCAAAGACGATAAAAAGAGAGAGGGGTAAATAACAAGCGACTAACAATCTGTTGGGGTTATTCATAAAGAAATTTTCAAAGATGATGAGTTTTTCTAGGGGAAAAGAATGTAAAAGGTAAAAATGGTAATACTGAGTAAAAGTTATGAGGCTCATGATTTGCAAAGGACCTTTCTTTCTCCCAACTCTGCTCTAAGGCTTCACGGTCACTGCCAGGAGCATCTTCCCAGGGCTGCCGCACGTGGGTGGGAGATTCCACCCGCTGCTTACGGCTGGAGAAGGGAAATTCTCCCTACAAGTTTGCTGATCAATCCATGCTTGGCTCTTACAATTAAATCTGTTATAGCTCCATATTTCCTAATTACTGCTCTGCAGGCAGCACTGGCCTAAGATAAAATTTCCACAGGTCCTTGAAAAAAATAATAAATGAGTTTTCAGAAAGCGAAATCATTCAGTTTGAAAGACTGACCTCTAAATTCCAATCATGTCCTTCTTACTTTCCCGGTTCTAAGATGCTTGATGATTTTTCTTATTTAGAAAACAAAAAATGGGGTCTCTTTTTTTGTTTTTCCTTAATCCCGAAATTGGAATAT
>PVKM010041474.1:0-13110 GCA_004027735.1 Carollia perspicillata
CATTCTTTTCTATTTGGATGTTTCTTTTTTCCTTCTGGTCCACACCACTGATTTGAATCCATTTCCTTCCCATCACTATTGGTTCCCTGTACATTTTCCTTTATTTCACTTAATGTAGCCTTCATTTTTTCATCTCATTTGTGACAAAATTCAACCAATTCTGTGAACATCCTGATCACCAGTGTTTTGAACTGTGCATCTGATAGGTTGGCTAACTCTTTGTTGCTTAATTGTATTTTTTCTGGAGCTTGAATCTGTTCTTTTGTTTGGACCATTTTTTTTGTCTTGACGTGCCTGTTACAGAGTGAGGAGCGGAGCCTTAGGTGTTTATCAGGGCAGGGCAACACAGTGGCTGGGTTGTGATGCTGTTTGTTGGGGGAGGGGCCCTAAAGGGAACAATGGCACTTGCTTGGCTCTTTGCCAGATTTCAGTCACTTCCACCGCTTCCCCCAAGCAAACTGGGCCTTTCTGGTGCCGATTCCCAGATGGGTGGGCTTGTGTATGTCTCTTCAACAAACTCTCCTGTGAGGCTGGGGGTTTCTACTGGCTCCTCCACCCCCACAGGTGTTTTCAATTAGTGTTTTGAGGCTTTATTTCCCCGTGCTAGGACCCTGGTTGTGTGGCCTGTCTCACTCCCCAGTTTTGCCTGGTTTATCTGCATGTGAATGTAGGACTACCTGGTCTGCCAGCCACCTTGCACACCATGCCCCTCCACAATCCGCTGCCTCACTGTGTCTGCCAGCTGCTGCCTTGGGCACCTGGGGTCCACCAGACACCACTTTGCTGCAACCCCTCTCCTCCGGGCCACCCTACTCCACCCTCCTACTGGTCTGGATGAATCTGTCTACTTTAACTCCTTGGTTGTTGGACTTCTGTGCAGTTCAACTTTCTGTCAGTACTGGTTGTTTCTTGTTTCTAAATTGTTGTTGTCCTTATTTGGTTGTGTGAGGAGGCACAGTGTGTCTACGTACACCTCCATTTTGGCTGGAAGTTGGGAATTGTACTTTTTACCTTTGGAATTGCCTTGTTTGGACCCAGCATGTTGGGAAGAGTATATTCTTACTGTGATTCATTCTGGTGAAGAAATGAGTTAGAATTTCTTCTTCAGTTAGAAGGGAAGATAGCTTTGCTTCCTCCTTTCTCTGGGGCAGAAAGAAGTAAGAGCTTAAACTCAAGGGGCAAAAGAAAAAATTAAAACGGCAGTAGGGATGGTAAACCAGTCCTGATCTATAGCTGTGTGTAGAGGGAAGGAAACCAATCCCAGACCTGTGAGTTCTAGGAGTTGTGTATCTAATACCCACTTTTAAATGTTTCTTTCCTTTGCATTAGTCTCAGAATCTCTATAGTGTTTTATTAGATATCACAGCTGGTAGGCGCTGGACTGTGTAGAATTAGGACAGAGCCTGTGTCCTCCTGGTGTGGCCTGTCCTAGAATAAGGGCCATGTCCTTGGAGCTGTGTCTTTTGAGCAAGTCTTATACTGAGGGCTTGCAAGACAGTTGCGAGGTGGTGAGTGATGACTTGCAGAGAGGCCCAGAGAGGAGCTCCAGAGTGAGAGACAGTAAATGATGATCAGAGTGTATTTGTTAAGACTGCAGGATACACGCATGGGTTTTTCACACCTCCAAATCTGCTAACTCAACCAGGAGCCTTGAATTCGGACTCAAGGGTCACTGGTAGCCTTGACCTTCGGGTTGTATTCTGTAGCCAACAATGACCCCAGGAGTATATGGGACATGACCAGTGCAAAGGAAGAATGAGTCAACTTCCACAAACTTTGGTTTCTTTGTGTGTAAGGAGCATGGGCAATACTACCTTCCTTGGGTGAAAATAAGAATATATATTTTTTATTTTTTGTATCTTTTTTTTAAAAGATTGTATTTATTTATTTTTAGGGAGAGGGGAAGGAAGGGAGAGAAACAGCAATGTATGGTTGCCTCTCATGTGCCTGCTACTGGGGACTTGGCCTGCAACCCAGACATGTTGCTGACTGGCAATGAAACCAGCAACTCTTTGGTTTGCAGACCAGCCCTCAATCCACTGAGCCACACCAGCCAGGGCTGGGTTTTGTATCTTTTTTAAAAAATTATTTATTGATTTTGAGAGAGAAAGAGAGAGATTTGTTGTTCTACACATTTATGCATTTATTAGTTTATTTTTGTTTGTATGTGTCCTGACTGGGATGGAACCTGCAACCTTGGTGTATGAAGACAATTCTGTAGACAACTTAGCTACCTGGTCAGGAGTATTTTTTTTTTTTTTGTATCTTCAAAAAAGGAACAAAACAAATGAAAACACCAGATGGATAGAATAAATCAAAGTGGTTACTTCCCAAAGGTGAGAGTGGGAATGGGGTGGATGGGGACAAGGACAGGAGGGTATGTCCCAGTGTACAGCTTTTTGTAGCATTTCATTGAGGAACCATGTGAGTGAATTACACACTTAAATCACAGCCTGTACAGTTCTGTTGTGAGGACAAAATGAGGTCATGCCTGGCACACTCAGGGGTACTGTTAACATAGTGCTAGTATTATTTCCAAGGCAGTGCCTTGAAGCTCCTGTGGGGGACCTGTTCCTTGTCCAGCACCTGATGGCCCAAACACCAGGAACCGACAAAGATCATCAATTACATTCTCAGGGAGCTGGTCTAATATTTATCCACCCTAAGCCTATGGCAACTCAAGCCTCCCCGCCTTCTGCATTCTTTCCCTCCTGACTTCCTCCAGCCACACCACGTCTAATTTGGGGCTTGATGATTTCATTGTGCCTCACTACTGCTTACCACTTCCCCCGCCACTAGTTAAATGCTGCTTTTCTTGTGCAACAAACCACTAACTTATTATGTCTCAGATCAAACAGCTCTAAGAATAGCAGGTGTCAAGAGCTGTGCCAAGGAAAGGAGCTGGCTCTGAGTGGAGGTAGGCACATGGGAAAGCAATGAAGTGGGGAGATTTAGGAGGCATTTGATTAATACCAGGTATTAAGAGATTCATTTGCTATTACTGGCTTCCAGAAACCTCCTGGGATGGTTTCATTGAGTTTCTGGGAGCATCTCTCTTGGTCAGGATTTATTTGTGATGAGATTCACTCCTCATCAATGAAGAAGGGGGAGTCCTGCTACAATGAAGGGTTAGAACTGGGGCAGGAATTGGGGGTAGACACAGTTTTGAGTTGGTCCTAAAGGCAGGGAAGGCCAGAGTAATAACAGCTATCACTTATTTAGGGCTCACTGTGTGCCAGACTTTGCACCAGATCTTTATGTGCATTCCCTCCTAACATTACTACTACTACATGAAACATATATCATGTGATATATGTTTAGTGCATTTGTTATGCACTAAGGATTATTCTACGTGTGTTTACATGGATTACTTCACTTAGTCCTTACAACTATATGTTCTAAGTACTTTTTATTTCTTTATTCCATAAAGAAATTGGGGTAAATAGCTGATTGGATACTGCACCCCCAGGTTCCTCAGACAACAAGTGGCAGAGCGTGGATTGTAACCTGTCTGAGTGTAGAGTCCCAGCCAAGGCCTAGTGATCGCATTGAACTCCCAGGAGAGTCTCCTGCTGTGTGCAAATTACAGTTAATTAAGTAGAGTCATTAAGGCTCTGCGGTTTGCCAGCGACATGCAGGGGGGCACCGTGAAGATGGTGTCGCTGTCTTAAATGCTGAGGATGGCTATCACACCCAGCAGTCTCCTCTTCTTCTGTCTTAAAGTCCCCCAGCGCTTTTCTTTTCTTCTCTTTATTCTTTCCCAGCCATCTCTCACAGGATCTGGAATACAAGTTTTTCCGTTCTTGTTTTTTCCCCCCTGAGCTTATTGCTGTGTCCCTGACAAATCCAGAGCCTGACAGTGAGTTCCAGCCTGTCTACCAGCTAGTTTTACCCTCCCGGAATCCTGTTTCAAACTTCGCAGATGTACCTGGGACTGTGATGTCACCATTCACATGATATAGAATGTTCCTGGGCATAGACTCTTGCTGTGGTGGCCACCTCTCTTCATCAGCCACCTTGGAGATCCAAGACTGCCAAGGCTAGTTCAATTAGTGACTAGTGTATCTCTGGGGGACCAACTCCTTACCTAGCCTGGGACACTCCTCTTTGTTGATCCTTCTTATCTTATATTTCCTTTCTTCCTGGTCCCATTTCAAAATGTTTGTGATATTTTCAACTAAAAGATTCTATTACTCCTTGATGAACTCCAGAATTATATTATCATTTCAAAAGTAAGCCTCTGTATTATAAAAAAGGAACGTATGTCAGAGACACACCAGAAATGGTCTTGGACCCGAATTTGCTTTGAAGTTCAATATTGTAGAGGTATCTGGAGACATAGACTTACTTTTTCATTCACTCTATTAAAAAATTCTAGATAAGTATGTGCTGCCACCTAACACCATATTAGTGTCTCTCTCTGTTGCATGTTTTTTTCTTTTCTTGGGAAAAAATGAAGCAAGCTCAGCTATCACAATGGGAAGCCTTAATATGTGGCATCCATGAAACAAATATTGAAAAGTAGCACAAGTTCTATTTTACTGGTATATTATTCTTCAGCAAGGGGTGTTACTTGCTAATTCCATTCTCAAATTGATGTTTTGGGAAGTTTCATTGAATAGAGCCTTTAAATTAAGGCCCAGGCATGAAATCATCGCATGTTTTGGTTTTTGAGTGAGGAATGTAGCACCCAGAAGAGAAGTTTGATTTTGTACCCTGTAATCACTGTAGTCTTGGTTCATGCAGGAATGCACTTTTGAATTGCTCAAGACTTTCATTGTTGGGTATGGAAAAACTGGCTACTTAGTTATATGTTTGAAAGTGATTGGCATAAAAGTTAAACATGCATGTGGTACAAGAACATGAGAGATTTAGATGAATACTGTTCTTTAGTCTGGTGAGGAGAGAAGCTAGGAATAAGACAATTACACAAATTTGTACAATTTTCACCTAGTGCAA
The DNA here is from genome assembly GCA_004027735.1 of Carollia perspicillata. Lineage (NCBI taxonomy): Eukaryota > Metazoa > Chordata > Mammalia > Chiroptera > Phyllostomidae > Carollia > Carollia perspicillata. Next base: position 4,960 of record PVKM010041474.1, read on the forward strand.
GGCACTTTGTAATTAGTAATGGAGATACAGAAATGAGCAAAATAAAGTATCTGCCCTCAGAGAGCTTGTATTATTGCTTAATAGGATCTTAATAGAATTCTAGAATCAAGGAATTTGGGGAAGAGGATTTTTCTCCCTCTGGGACTTGATGGTTGAGAGGAATTTTGAAGTGTGGTGTGGAAGGGTTCAAGGTTGAATGAAGAGTCTGAACAGAGGCACAGCGATGTACACATAGAAGACATGCTCAGGAAGTGTGGTTACACTCACAGAGATTTGCCCCTGCAAGAGCAGGCGGAAGTACGGGCAGATCTGGGAAGGAGCACACTTTTAACTTTTCCTTCTCTAATGCTCAAACACTTAAATTACTGAGCCGAGGTAACCCCTACACATAAGTTTTACAAACTTTGAGGATAAAATTTTGAAACATTGGCCAACGTATCTGATTGCACTAGGAATTTTGCAGGTAGTAGATAAGGAAGTGGAAATGTCACTAAAAAGAAAGAAGCCAGTTGACGATCTTCCATTTAACTCTCCCTGGGTTGAAGGGACCTTGGCAAATACAACGAAGCTGATTAACTACCCCCTCCCGGCCCCCCTGCCCCTGCCAACTGGCAGTATAGACCAGATTCTATACCAAGCCTTATTCAAAGGGAGTTCATCCAGTCAGGAAAAAATAACATATGTCACTGACATGGGACATTGCTTCTTGTTGAAAGAGATAATTGGGTCAATTAAGGTAGCTGGGTCAGTATAAAATTAAAATGAGAAGAAGCTGATATTTTTAAGCACCAAGCTGGGACATTTGGATGAACTGTCCTATTCTCTCTGGGTAAAACTCTGCCACACTCTCTGATGAGGGCAATTAAACTACAACCCTTCCCAGTGGGCAGGACTTGAGTTGCACTGACCATTCCTGATCATAATTTCTTATTTTCCTAGACCCTTTTTCTTGGGCTATCACAGAAGCACATGTCATGGGTTACATGGCTTGACCTATGTTTTACTCTCCTCCGTCATATATGAAAGACACTCTAGTCTAATCAGCAACACACTCTTAGAGCTTGTTATTAGTTCTGCAGATGGTGACCTCATCTGCTGCACATGGCTCCTCTCAGCTGTGGTTTCGGAGGGTGACTCATTAAAAAAGGTAATTTCATAACTTACTTTCTTAGTGTAAAAGCCATAAACATTTGATTTGAATCTAAACATAAATAAAAAGAAAAAAACCCAAATCTTCTACAATCCCATCTATATAAGAGAAAACATATTGTGTATAGCATTTGAGAATACAACTTTGAAAATCTGTGTAATTAAATATTTAGACATGAGATTCTTTACTAATAGCCATGTAGTATTATGTTCAGTGCATTTTTCTTGGTTTACTTAATGAATTCCATGTTGTTGAATATTTAGGTTAAATATTTGGGAATTTCAGGTTAGAAATTTTTCTGCACCGGAGGCCCTCGTTTATTCTTATTAACTTTTCCACTCAGCCATGGTTATTCTCATAAAGTAAGTTTTCTACATGTGGAATTGCTGGGCCAGTCAATGTGCCTATTTAAGGCTATTGCTAGATGCTGTCAAACCAATTTCCTGGAAGGTTGCACAATGTGTATTCTGAAGGCATTGTTTGAGGATGCATGTTTTCTACAGGAAATGAGACCTTCTATGGTGTTGTCTCCAAATTACAGGACGTTTCAGGTTCAAAACCTATGAATTATTTTATAGATGGTAACTGTCTGGGAAAAATAGTGTATTTCCAATATGATTCCTCTACTCATGCTAGTTAAGTTTGCCAGTCAAATTAATGAGTTAAGCAAGGGGGTTGTTTTTAGGTACGTTAGTATCAAATTCAAAGTCCCTAGTACAGTGGAAGAGATGGAATATCAAGTTAGATAACCTGGTTTTGAAATCAGGCTCCGTAATCTTAAAGAGGTCATCGTTTTAATCTTTGGTTTTCTCATCTGTAAAATGAGGATCCAATCTGCCTTAACTATTAGTTGGTGAAGTAGACCACGTGGTCTAAGTGTGATTGATTGATCCCATTCCTTCTGAAAGGAGTAGGCTTTGATTGATGTAAACCCCAAAGTTTAATCCTGTCAATTACTTTACCTGGTAATTGGTTCAGGGATTAGCAAGCCAGTTTAAACTAATCAGCATATAGCATTTGCAGTAGGTTATATTATATTCAAAATACATCAAGATCATTCCATCCAGACTTTCTGGTCTACAGAAGGACTTTACTTCCCATCCTACTGAGGACAGGCTTAGGTAACAACCTTCTTTGCCCTCCAAAATGTCGGTGGAAGTTACACATGCCACTTCCACATGGAAGTTTTAAGAGTTAGCATGTGATTCTTCCACCACTCTTTTTTCTCTGTCACAAGATTAATATGCCCTAGAAAGTGGCTGCTCCTTGTGTCTTACTCCCAGAATGAAGAGGGCATGGATGAAGTCCCACTTGTTTTATAACAGCATTCATGCAAGTTGAATGAAAAAAATAAACCTGTGTTGCTTTGCAAACCCTTGAGGTTTTAGGGTCATTTGTTACCACAGCACACTTTGGCTAGGCCAACTCATACCCCATTTCTTGGGTGAGAGTGAACGTTTTTCTAGGTCACATGCCTAACCTCATTTTGTCTGTTACAGATGAAGCTCGAGGCATTTTTTTTTTGTTTCATCTGAAAGAAGAGGCACTATCTCCCTTTGGATGTTGTGATGTATGGTGGTGTCACCAGGAACTGCTGTGGCATTCTGTTATGGTATGATAGAAACCAGTCAGAAGAAAAAACAAACAACCAAAAAATGGAAAAAAAACAACCTCAAGAAAACCACAGAGAAGTGGAACTGTTACGGAAAAGCAAGCTCTTACACGGTATGGGGTGACGGAGTAAGCCTTTATTACACGCGTGGGCCCAGAGGAGATAGCTTCCAAATTCTGGGCACTGAGGAGGGGTCAGGTGGGTGGTTAAATACCTTTGCAACAAAGTGGGGAGGGGAGAGATCTCGTGATACAAGCAGGAGATACGTAATTGTGAAAGCCAAGGACACAAGAAAGCAAGGGAAATGGTCCCGGACCCAGGACAAAGGCACAGCAGGAAAGCATCCAGGGCCTGGGGCAGGGAATTAACTAACTAGCCAACAGGTGATAGTCTAGAGGTCTGGAGCCAGGAAGCCGGCAGGGAGCCACCAGGGGCTGATGCAGAGTGCCAGCTTCAGTTTCTATCTATATTTTTAAATTTCTACTACAGAACCAGGGCCCTAATCTTAAATCAATGCCTGAAGTCAACATACCTGTGAACTCTTCAGTTAAGTGAACTAGAAACAATCAATTCCCTTTACAGTTTAAGCTACTTTGAGTTGAATTTTCTTTTATTGGCAACCAAAAGCATCAAGGATAATTCAGCAGAACCCAATTTGGGAAGCACGAAGACAGGGCAACACCATGAGGTGTTCATTTCTAGCAAGTGAATGTGCTAATGGTGGTTGACAGAGGACAGAGGTGGAACTTGGAAGGATCCCAGAAGGCCAAGAGTTCTGAGATCAGCATGCTACACAGTTATTCCACTGGGAGGTAGAAGTTGAAAACTGGCTGGGGGAAGGAAAGTGTGAAGAAGAAATCAGCACATGCTGATTTCTAGTTTCCAATTCCCATAGCCTCCTCCTGCTCTCACAGTCCCAATAATGCTTTTCACTGCCTTAACTGACCCTCTTCCACCTGCTTACTTACATGTCTCTTTCCAGCCTGCTCTGACCTGTTGTAGTCTATACTTTTAGCAGAGAGTCCTCTTCCTGGATTTATCACTTGACTGGTGGGGAGCTTAATTAATTAGCATTTGGAAGCTGTCCAACTCTTTACCGGATTAGGGGTAATTAGGAAAGCAGAGCCAGGAGCTTTTTATTGCCTTCCTCTCTGCTGGTCTTTTTCCTGCTTCTTCTGCAGAAACCGGCATTGATGTGGACTTGAATGAGTTTGAACTTGTCATGTCTTCTTTCATTTTTCATTAAATGGATTCAGAAATCTCCCAGGTCCCACATAGGAAACACTTTCCAAGTCATTTCTCCTGTAGACTAGGCAAACTCAATGTTGATAAATAATTCAGGTTTATAATCTCCCTAAAGGGCAAAGTGTTTGAAAACCACAGGTAAATCTGCTGGATTCTTACAAGACATTACCCTCCACTAGCCAACTTGGACATCACAGTAATCCCATGGCCTCTACCCAGTAAGTCCCTCTCAGTAGATAATGCAATGTGCCCTGAAAACCATGGAATTTAAATGTTATGTCCTTTCTTTTTTTCACATCTTGATTAAAGTTTGGGGGCCCTGCTTTTCTTATTTTCCCATATAGAAGTTGAGTCAGTTAGGAACTGCATTTGGGTGCTTATAACAGAAACCTGAAATAACCTGATTCAACAAGATGGGGGTTATTTTTCTCTCAATTATGGGCAGTCTGGAGGATGACTTTCTATGGCTGTTACAGTGGTCCTATGATGTGGTCTCTGTCCTAGGTGTCCTCTATATTTTTGTTCTGTCCTCAGCAGCACGTGACTTCCATCTTCAAGGTGCAAGATGGCCACTGTACCTCTAGACATTGAGTCTATATTTTAGGCAGAAAGAAATAGGAAAAGAGAAAGGCAAAAGAACCTTCTAACTAAATGAGAACCCCTCCTGAAAACCTTATCCAGAGCTCAGTTACTTTATCCCTATGTTTTTTTAGATTGATTGATTGAGAGAGAGAGAGAGAGAGAGAAACAGGGAGAGAAAGAAATATCAGTCTTTTGTTCCACTTAGTTATGCATTCATTGGTTGATTCTTGTATGTGCCCTGATTGCAGATTGAGCCAGCAACATTGCTGTATCAGGACAAATGCTCTACCCACTGACAAACCCATCCAGGGCCTTACCCCTATCTTAAGGTGAGGCTTGAAAAAGTAGTTTAGGGGGGGTTCCAGGTTGGTGAACTACAGCGCTTCCATGTACCCCCAAGCCAGGCCTCAAACTCCACAAAGACAGATATACCTTTGTTCAGGACACTGCCCCATGCCTCTTCATCTGGCTATTGAGCCATAAGATGGCAGTGAGGTAGGTGGGAGTGGAGCCTACTTCCCTCTGCACATGGGTGAAACACCTAGCTGATCTACTGAGGAACAGAGTGAACAGCCAACAGTACCCCAGCATATGTGAAGATAGGAGACCAAAAATTGTAGAGGACATTGAAAAAACAGACATGAAACAAAAAAACCTGGAACTGTGAAAAGACTAGGGTTGGACCCAAAGAGGGAGCATCCCAACAGCTGAGACAAGTAGGTGGAAGCTATGAACACCAGGATACCTACTGAAAGAGGAAACCCACCAACAAAGGAACCACTAACAGATAACAACAGAAGAAAGTAAAGGAGGGAGTGGAAGCCACACTAACTCAACCCAGGACCTATCTGAAAATACAACTAAATAGTGGAGAAAATACCCAGAACTACCTCCTGAACAAGAGCAAGAGAGAATCCTCAAAACCTTGTACACACAGAAGAACCAGCTTCAACATAACCTGCCCACACCTGCACAACAGAATATAAGAGGTGGTGGACAGAGTGACCCTCAGTTAACCAGATGGTGGGAAGGACCCACCAAAGAAAGACCCAACAGCATTCCAAACCCAAAGACATATGCAAAGCCAACATAAGCAACAGCCCAAGACCAGGAGCTTGGGAGATCAAGGAGATGGCACCGCTGAATCTCACAGGTATTCTACCATAGAAGTTCACATCATAAACACAGGGAGTTAGAACAGATAAATTTAAGAAGCTGAGGCTAACAAGAAGAGTCTCACAAACAAGGGGAAGACAAAGAAACAATCCTCAAATGAAAGGAAAGGAAGAATTCTCAGAAAGAATTCTCAGAAAGAATGCTAAATGAAATAGAGGCAAGTCAACAATCAGATGTTGAGTTCGAAGCAATGGTTATAAAGAAGCTCAATGAGCTCACAGAGAATTACCAGAAACTACAGGGAAACTACAGTGAATTCACTGTAAACTATATTAACATGAAAAAGGAAATAGAAACTATCAACAAAGGCCAAAAGGAAATGAAGAGTACATTTTCTGAACTGAAGAACACAGTAGAAGGAATCAAAAGCAGACTTCATGAAGCAGAGGATCGGATCAGCAAGCTGGAGGACAAGGTAGAAAAAAAAAAACACCCAGAATGAGCGAGACAAGCAAAAGAGGCTCAGGAAGAATGAAGATGGGTTAAGGGAAATTCAGGACAACATGAAACATAATAATATCTATATAATAGGGATACCAGAAGTAGAAGAAGAAGAGCAAGGGATAGAAAATCTATTTGAAAAAGTAATGATGGAAAACTTCCCTAATTTGATGAGAGAAAAAGTCACACAAATCCAGGAAACACAGAGAGTCCCAATCAAGAGGAACCCAAAGAGGCCCACTTCAAGACACATAATAATTAAAATGGCAAAATTCCAACTTAAAGAGAGGATCTTAAAGGCAGCAAGGGAAAAACAGGAAGTAACATAGAAGGGAGCCCTGATAAAAGTAGCAGCTGACTTCTCAATGGAAATGCTCCAAGCCAGAAGGGAATGGCAAGAAATATTCCAAGTAATGAAAACCAGAGGCCTGCAACCAAGACTACTTTATCCAGCAAGCCTCTCAATTAAAATGGAAGACCAGATAAAGAGCTTCCTGGACAAAAGAAGCCTCAAAGAATATACCTCCTCCAAACCAGTTCTGCAGGTGATGCTAAAGGGCTTGCTTTAAAAACAGGAAGAAAAACAGTGAAAGAGAGAGGAACGCAGATATGAAAAATGGCAATGAATAAGTACCTATCAATAATAACCTTAAATGTAAATGGGTTGAATGCCCCAATCAAAAGACACAGAATAGCAGAACGGATAAGAAAACATGACCCACACATATGCTGCCTACAGTAGACCCACCTCAGAACAAAAGACCTAACAGACTGAAAGTGAAGGGCTAGAAACAAATACTCCAAGAAAATGGACAGGAAAAAAAAAAGCCAGGGTAGCAATACTTATATCAGACAAAATAGACTCTCCCCCCCCCAAAAAAAAAGACCCAGAAGGTCACTTCTTAATATTCAAGGGAAGAATCCATCAAGAAGACATAAACATAGTAAATATATATGCACTCAATATAGGAGCACGCAAACACATAAAGAAAATCTTGGAGGACTTCAAGAAAGATATTGACAGCAACACAATTATAGTAGGAGATTTTAACACCCCACTGTCAAAAATGGACAGATCTTCTAAACAAAATATCAACAAAGATATTGTGGCATTGAACAATGCCCTAGATGAAATGGATTTAACTGATATATATATATAGAGCCTGTCATCCCAAAGAAGCTAAATACACATTCTTTTCAAATGCACATGGAACATTTTCAAAGATACACCACATGATAGGACACAAAACAAGCCTCAACAAATTCAAGAAAACTGAAATCATATCAAGCATTTTCTCCAACCACAAGGGACTGAAACTAGAAACCAAACTCAAGGAAAAAAAACCCAAACACTCAAAATCATAGAGATTGAATAGCATGCTATTAAACAATGAATGGGTCAAGAATGAGATTAGGGAAGAAATCAAAAAGTTTCTGGAAACAAATGAAAATGAACTCACAACAGTCCAAAACTTATGGGACATGGCAAAGGCAGCCCTGAAAGGGAAGTTCATAGCGATACTTTAGGCCTACCTAAAAAAGATACAAACATTTCAAATAAACAGCCTAACTCTATGCCTGCAAGAACTCGAGTAATAGCAACAAAGACAACTCAGAGCAAGTAGAAGGAAGGAAATAACGAAGATCAGAGCAGAATTAAATGACATAGAGACTAAAAGCACAATTCTATAGATCAATGAAACCAGGAGCTGGTTCTTTAAAAAGATAAACAAAATAGACAAGACTTTAAGCAGGCTCATTAAGAAAAAAAGAGAGAGGAACTTCCGGCTAAGATGGAGGCATAGGTAGACATACTGTGCCTCCTCGCACAACCAAAATAAGAACAACAATAATTTAGAAACAAAATAACAACCAAACTGACCAAAAATTGAACTGTAAGGATGGCACAAAGAGTGGAGGCACCGGCGTGAAAAGCACCTCCAGC
>PVKM010041475.1:0-13110 GCA_004027735.1 Carollia perspicillata
AGAAAAGTTATTGATCAAGTATCAATTGAAAGAAAATGCCACAGTCACTTTTCTAACAAGTAGAACAGCAAAAGAAATGGTTTCCCCCTCCCCAAATGTTTACATGTAAGTGATCCTAGAGAAAACCATTATCTCCAGAAGCACACTCCCAGCCACATTGTTTTTTCAAGTGCCCTTTCTAAACAGAGCAGTAATCTGAAGCAGAAAGTGCATTTCAAATTCCTAAGACAACGAATTTATTTTACAAGAAATCTTAGTTGCAAGTGATAACCCATTTGCATCTTGAGCTTTAAAGTAGGGATAATAATATTGCCACCTCAGAGGATCTGTGAAAGTCCTGTAGGAGATATATATGTGTGTAAAGCAATTTAAACAGCACCTAGTGCTGCTAAGACAACTAAAAACATTAGCCATTGTTATTTTTGTTAGTTTTGAAAAATAGTTACATGCAATAAGGTATTACACAACCAAACATTCTCAATGAGCCTTGGTAATTTGCTGAAATGGAAAGCTGATTTTAAAAACCGAAATACAGTAAGAGGGTTCTTTAAAACAGATATGAAACACTAGCAGGTGAGCAACGCCCTATCTATGCCATCTGCGGGACTCAGTGGTACCAAGGAGCATGAGGCTCAAAGAAAAACTACAATTTTTGCCCCGGAGAGGCTGACACACTACTAAGGGAAAAAAGACAAACACTGCCACTGCCACTGGCACATGTGTGAGACCAGACATCATGCATCTGTGTTCCTCTCTGCCTACCTACTGGCAATGATTTCCTAAATGGCTGTCACTCCATTGCTCCAGTCTCAGACCTAATTCCTCCAGAGTCCCTGGTCTGGGTTTCTCTAAGCCCCATGGTCTGTATGTGGGACCAACTATTGGAGCAATAGTACTGGTGTTCTTCCACTTAATTGTTTCTCTAATTGTTTATACTTGGAGTTCCTTTTAGCACCTCAGAGGGAAGTTAAGAAATAGACATTAACAGTAACGACCAGTATAGTTTTAAAAGACACAACTTACCACCTTGCCGGGCACAAAGGCAAACAATCCTTAAGGCAGCAGCCATAAGCTAAATAATACATGTGGCCAAGAAGAGATACGGCAACACAAGAGCAATCTCCTTATTTGTGGCTCACTGAGAGCCATTAACCGAACCACCACTCATTAGCCACAAGAAATACACGCCTAATGTTAACCGGGCTAGAGAGAGCCCTGAACAGAAGCAGTTTGGGAAGGTGGAAAGAACTTAAAAAGTGACTGCAGCCTAGTGTGACAATGGATAACCCACGTCCATAAATGAAACATGCTCCACAGATGTGTTGCAAAGATCTATTCTTTGCAACTGAGGACATACCTTTGCTCTATTTAAGATTTGAAGATTTTACATATTTATTTATTTAGAGATAGGGTAATGGAAGGAGAAAGAGAGGGAGATACGCGAGAGATACGCTGATCAGCTGCCTCTTGCACACCCCCAACCAGGGGCCTGGCCCCGCAACCCAGGCATGTGCCCAGACCAGGAATCGAACTGGCGACCTTTTGGTTTGCAAGCCAACACCCAATCCACTGAGCCACACCAGCCAGGACTAGAACATACTTTCTTAACAAGGAATGACACAGAATGGTAAAGAGAGCATGAGTTTAACATTTCTAGTCAGATTGCAACACTTTGAACCCTAGTTCTCCTTTTAGACTTTATGACCTTACATTGTTTAACTTCTCTAAGCTTCAGTGCCTTGACCTGTAAAATGCAAACAGAGTGAGGAGTCAGTAAATAATACACAGGGGCTTAGCACAGTGTCTGCCACATAGTTGGCACTCAAATATTAACAGTAAATTAAATACTAGAAATGTTACTTATTGACAGAAAATAATTTAACTTTAAAAAACTGTGTAAAATAGAAAGGAATACTTAAGGAAAAGCAAGCTTGATCAGATGATTGAGTATATGATTCTGTGTCAGTTGTGAAGAAAATCTGACACCTGGAGCTTTAAATATATTTTCCATATATTCATTCAGCAAATCTTAATGAGCACCTACTAAGCATTAAGCAATCTGTTATGTACCAGAGACAATGACAGATGCTAATAAAAGAACATGGGTAAAATACTATAATGAGCATGGATCACAGGGATGGGAGGAATTCATTCTGTCCCAAGATTGTCTGGGAGGGGAGATCCACGACAGCTTCACAGCAGAACTGACGTCTGAGTTGGGGACACAGGCAACTCCAGAAAGCAGAGGCAAGTCCCTGGACATATATGGCAAATACCTAGAGACGCCTGAGGTATCTGGGAACCTGTGCATAATTCAGTATGGCCAGTCACTGGGGTATTAGGGAGGGTAGTGGTCACAGAAAGGAGAGAAAGGAGGCTGCAAAGGTATGTCTGAGAAAACCTGTGAGGGAATTTCTGCATTCCCTAGGCTTTAGCATAAAGGTAACCAGATTATGGCAAGACTGATGGTTTTAAAGCTGCCCTTGTGATAAAGAAATGCAAGGAAATAACTACTTTAAAGTCAGAATAGTTACTCGGGAAGGAAGGAGGGTTTATGATTGGGACAGGCCCCTGAAGGGACTTAGGGAGTGGTTGACAAGGAACTTGAAATGAACTGTCTTCACTTGAGAGAAGAAACAGATATCAGCAATTATGTTAGATTAATTACAGAATGGGCCATAACAGCCCAAAAAGAGTCCCTTTCTGCTTTATCTCAGAATAGGCGCTCACCAAATGAACAACCAACTTTGATAATACTTACCTAGAAATAAGATTTTACCCTCAGACCCCTGCTTCTACTGCATAATAATAATAAAAGGAAGCCACCATTTATTGAACAAATACTTTATTCCAGGCACAGTCTAAGCCCTCAGCATACATTACCTGATGAATCTTCACAGTAAGCCTATGATACTTTATTCATCTCCACATTATAAATCAAGAACTTGCATCCTTTCAAGTGGCAACTTTGGACAAACAAGACATGAAGAAGACTACACAGGACAGACTTGGGCCTGAGCAAAAAGAGCCTGCCTCACCCTGGCTGGTGTGGCTCAGTAGATTGGGTGTGGGCTACGAACCAAAGGGTCGCCAGTTTGATTCCCAGTCAGGGCACATGCCTGGGTTGCGGGCCAGGTCCCCAGGAGGGGGTGTGTGAGAAGCAACCACACATTGGTATTTCTCTCCCTCTCTTTCTCCTTCCCTTCCCCTCTCTCTAAAAATAAATACATAAAATCTTTTTTTTAAAAAAAAAAGCCTGCCTCATACATGGTCCAACCCAAGCCACCACGGGGTGACTATATTACATAGAGGTCAAGGGCTAAATCTCCAGTTGCTGGAAAGAATGATTCTGTCTTATCCTCAGTGTGTCTATCTCATCTGACAACATGTGGCAGTGGCAGGCGGCTGGCAGTGATTTGGATTCCTGGCTAGCTGTTTCTTTCCATAAAAATATGACCAACATCTGGCAGAGTCAGCAAATGTCAAGATTTATGGGTCTCCACTAATTCATACATTTATAATAAACTGGATTGTCAAAATTGGTCAGATTCCATTACATAATTACAGTTCAGCTACACTTAATGTTGAACACACATGATCCATTAGCTGGAACTTTGAAATCTCGTTGCTCTATGGAAATTTCTATTCTGGTAGTAGTTGTATGAGATTTGATCTTTATCACTTTTCCTGGCAGCAGTAAAATTCCATTTCCATGAACTCTGTTTCCTCTCAGGAAATACTCTAAACATTTTTCTCAACAAAGTTCTCAAATATGAATCATTTTCAATTGCCAGGAAGACACTCCTTCCTCCACTGTTTTGCATCATAGTAATTTCCCTAAAATGACAGTTTTGGGGCAAGACGTACTTACTTGAAAAAAATGTAAAAAGACAGAGTATGTTCTTCTTTCTCCCCTCCCCCCCTACGGCTTTGCTCAAGCAGTTCATTTGGCCTCAACCATCTTTTCCCATCTATCTTCTTGTCCATGTCCCACCAACTCATGCATTCATTCGACCAATATTTCCTGAGCACTTACCTACTAGTTTCTCAGTCCTGTAACAAGTGGTAGGGGTTCAAGACAGTGTATTAGGAATTAACCAGTCAGAGATTAGGAAATGATCATTGTATGCAGTGGGACCATCATGTAACATGGTGAGAATTTCCTTCAAGGAAAAATTTCCCAATAGAGCACAGGGGGCAAAGACAAGGCCTATGGGCCGAATGCGACCCTCCACCTTGTTTTATCCAGCTCGACATCTTGTTTCTACCCGGTGGCAGTGCAGAGCTCCTTGCCCCTAGTTAAAGAGTAGTTACACTTATACAGTCCTAACATTACATTCAGCCCTTTGAAGGCAACTGCAAGGCTGTTGTGGCCCCCAGTGAAAATGAGTTTGACATCCCTGCAACCGACATTTAAAACTGGCCTTTTCAAGAAAAGGAGGAGGACTTAAAGGGAAGAGGAAAGGCATTTATGCAAGCTTAGAGGAAAACTAAATACAAAGACCACAACTGAACTGCTGCCTCAGAAATTCATCCTAATGTCTGTACTGAAGCCACACTTCCAATGGACTGTACCTACCTGATCGACACCTGAGTATAGCAGAAACAGTACTCCACTGAATGCTGAGTTTGGACTCCCCCAAGGGTTTTCTGAATGCTCCTTCAACTGTGCCTCTTTCTTTCAACTGCACCTCAGTCTGGAAAGCTTCTGCATAAACTACTACTATCTCCCCTTCACTAGGGGTCAGACTTACCACATGGGCTACTGGTTCACCTACCCTTCCAACCTCCCTTCGCCATTCTCTCTCATACAGGCAGTTTCCCTTAATAAAATCCTTGCCATCCCTGGCCAGTGTGGCTCAGTTGTTTGAAGCATAGCCTCCTAGACCAAAAGGTTGCGGGTTTGATTCCTGGTCTGAGCACATACCCAGGTTGTGCGTTTGATTCCCAGTCAGGCATACACGAGAAGGCAACCAATTGATGTTTCTTTCTTTCTCCCTTCCTCTCTAAAAGCAATGAAAAATGTCCTCGGGTGGGGATAAAATAAAATGAAAATAAAATCCTTGCCAGTTTAATCCTAAATTTGTTTCTCAGAGGACCCAGGCTAACATAGCATTCTAGACAGATTGTGTAGCATGAGTAAACACCCAGAAGCATGAAAAATCATGAGGTGCTCTGAGCATCCCAAGGAGTGGTATGTGTCTGATGCTTTCTATAAAAGTATAGGTATAGAGTGCAAGGGAGCTGGGCCAAATCAGTTAAGAATTTTGGATTTGAGACCTTCCCGTCATGATGGTGGCACAGGTAAATGCAGTACTCAAATCCTCTCACAACCATATCAAAAATTCAACTAAACTAGAGAACAATCATCATTCAGAACTGCCTGAAATTCACCTGAATGGAAGTCCAACAGCTAGGGATTTAAAGAAATCACATCGAGACTGGTAGGAGGGGCAGAGTCATGGAAGACTGGCCCCATACCCATGTGTGGCAGTTTAAAATTGAGGTGGAGGATCTCAGTTGTGGAGGTCCTCCTGAGGAGCAAGGGGCCCCAGTCCCACAGCAGGCCCCTAACCCAGGGTTCCAATGCCAGGAAGAGAAGTCCCCATAACTTCTGTCTATAAAAACCAGCGGGAATTGTGGCTGAGTGATGAGTGCTTTGGGAGTCCTAGGCACTTCCTCTTAAAGGGCCCACACACAGACTTACTTGGATATAATCCTGAGCTCCAGCACTGGGACACCAGCATAAAAGGAACCAGAACATACGGGGAGAAACTAAATTGTCTGGCATCAGCACAAGATCTGGGTGAGGGGCAGCTTTCTGCTAGAGAGAAGTGCTGTCAGAGGCTATTGCTCCTTTGCTGAGCCTTTCCCCCACAGAGACAGCAGGTGGGTGCCATATCCGAGTTTCCAACAACCTGGCTCACATTGTTTTCCCTAGCCCTTGGGATTCCCTGAGATCCTGCCCCACCTAACTTGCGGGCCCATCCAAGCTGCTTCCAGTGGCTTTTCCATACAACTGGCCTCTCTTGCCTCATGCTTTGGACTTTCCTAAAATCTCTCAAACAAGCAGAATCTATGCCGTGTGTCCCCCTACCTCTTATTAAGTGGCCCTAGGCCCAGCACTAGCATCAGCCAGCCTTGGTTCACAGCGGCCTCTCCTGGGCACTTCCTATCCCAGCACAAGTAGAAGCCATCTACAGAACGTTCCGTAGCTTGTATCAGGTGGCCCTAGGCAGGGCACTAGGTGGACATCTTGAGACTATGCCAGATTGCAACCTTGCCACCTCCACAAGTGACATACTCAAGGGGTGAACTCAGTGAGCACCACAGCCCCACTGAAACAAGTCCTACTCAGCAGGGTCTACTCCTGCGCAAAAGCTCCACTGCAATAGTCACAGAGAATCCTTGCAGCTAATTGGCCTAGGTGTCAGTCGCTCCCAGTGATGCCAACAGCAATCAAGGCTCAACAACAGGACAGTGCACGCAGCCCACACAGGGGGTGCACCTGGCATCCTCAGCTTGGGTGACAGTGAAGGCTGCACCACTGGTCTCTACAGTATACCTGCTACACAAGGCCACTCTACCACATCTGGGACATGTAGCAGCTCTGCTTAATACACAGAAACAAACACAGGGAAGCAGCCAAAATGCAAAGACAAAGACAGTTCTCAAATGAAACAACAGGAGAAATCTCCAGAAAAAGAACTTAAATGAAATAGAGGCAAACAAACTACCAGACACAGAGTTCGAAACACTGGTTGTAAGGATGCTCACAGAATTTAGTGAGAACTTCAGTATCATGAAAAAGGACATAGAGATTATAAAAAAGAACAAGTCGGAAATGAAAGATACACTAAGTGAAATGAAGAATAATTTACAGGAAATCAACAGTAGAGTAGATGATGTCAAGAATCAAATCAGTGATTTGGAATATAAGGAAGTAAAAAACACCCAATCATAACAGCAAAAACAAAAAAAGAATCCGAAATAATATGAAGACAGTATAAAGAGCCTCTGGAACAACTTCAAGCAAATCAATATTTGCATCATGGGAGTTCCAGAAAGAGAAGACGGAGAGCAAGAAATTGAAAACCTATTTGAAAAGATACAGACAGAGAACTTCCCCAATGTTAGGAAGTTTTCCTAACGTCTTCACACAAAGGAAACATACAAGTCCAGGAAGCATAGAGAGTCCTGAACAAGAGGAACCCAAAGAGGCCCGCACCAAGATACATCATAATTAAAATTCAAACAGTTAAAGACAAAGAGAGAATCTTAAAAGCAACAAGAGAAAATCGGTTAGTTACCTATAAGGAAATTCCTATAAAACTCTTAGCTGATTTCTCAACAGAAACACTTCAGGTCAGAAAAGAGTGGGAAGAAATATTCAATGTGATGAAAGGCAAGGACCTACAGTGAAGATTACTCTCCCCAGAAAAGCTATCATTTAGAATCCAAGGAAGGATAAAGAGCTTCTCAGACAAGAAAAAGCTAAAGGAGTTCATCACCACCAAACTATATTACCTGAAATGTTAAAGGGGAGGAGGAGAAGAGATAAAAAATATAGACAATGGCAATAATTACATATCTATTGACAACTGAACCTAAAAATCACAATAAACTAACAAGGAAAACAAAACGGAATCATATATACAGAGAACATTTTGACAAATGCCAGATGACAGAGAAATTGGAGGATGGGTGAAAAAGGTGACGGGATTAAGAAATACAAATTGGTAGTTACAGAATAGTCATGGGGATGGTAAAGTACAGCATAAGAAACACAGTCAATGATATTCTAATATATATGTATAGTGTCAGAAGAGTATGAAATTTATCAGGATGATCACTTAGTAAGTTATTTGTGTAATCACCAGTGTGTACACCTGAAACTAATATAATATTGTATCTCAACTGTAATTGAAAAATAATAAATGAACTTCAAAGGAATCCTGGACTTGAAAAGATTTTGTACAGCAAAGGAAACCATCAATGAAATGAAACCCATAGAAACAGAGAACATATTCACCCACATATCTGATAAGGGGCTAATGTCCAAAGTTTATAAAGGACTAATAAAATTAAACACTAAAAAAAAAACAATCGAACAATCTGATTAAAAAATGAAGAAAGGACTTGAAGAGACACTTCTCCAAGGAGGAACATACAGAGGGCCAATAGACATATGAAAAGATGCTCAACCTGACTAATCATCAGAGAAATGCAAATTAAAACCACAACGAGATACCACCTCACACCTCTCAGAATGGCTATCACCAATAAATTAACAAATAACAAGTATTGGCAAGGACGTGGAAAAAAAAGGGAACCCTCGTGCACTGTTGGGAATGCAGATTGGTGCAGCCACTGTAGAAAACAGTGTGGAGTTACCTCACAAAATTAAAAATGGAACTGCCTTATGACCCAGTGATTCCACATCTGGGAATTTATCCCCAAAAACCCAAAACACTAATTTGAAAGAATATGTGCACCCCTATGTTCACTGAAGTGTTATTTATAATAGCCAAAATCTGGAAGCAGCCCAAGTGTCCAACAGTAGATGAGGGGATAAAAAAAGGTATGGTACATTTATACAATGGAATACTACTTGGCCATAAAAAAGAAGGAAGAATCTTACTATTTGTGACAGCATGGATGAATATGGACAGCATCATGCCAAGTGAAATAAGCCAATCAGAATAAAGACAAGTACCATACAATTTCACACATACGTGGAATCTAATGAACAAACTGAACCAACAAGCAAAATAGTGACAGACTCATAGAAAGCAGGCTGACAGCTGTCCGGGGAGGTGGCTGTGGGGGTGGTAGAGGGATTGAGAAAAAAAATTAAAAGGAAGAGAGAAAAAACTCAGACACAGACAACAGTGTGGTTATTGTCCAGGGGACTGGGGAAGGAGGGCAGTACAGTGGGATAAATGGTGATAGAAAGAGACTTGATTTGGGGTGGTGAACATACAATATAGTGTAGAGATGTGTTGTGGAACTGTGCACCATAAATTTCTATAATTTTGTTAACCAGTATCACCCCAATAAATTCCATAAAAAGGAAAAAAAGATTGAACCTTAAAAAAAAACAAGAATCTTGGATTTGGTCTTCTGAGAAAGAGTACCACCAGAAAGTTTTAAGCGAGGAAAGGGCATGTGTTTTTAAAACACTATTCTGCTTGCAGAATGGATCATGGACTGGAGGAAGCAGAAAATGGAAGCATCTCTATGTGTGCTTCCATTCTGTCTACTAGCTTTTGAGGTCCTAAAGAGCAAAAATAATTTGTTTTGGTTCAATCTCTATGTACCAATCATGCTTACAATAGTGTTTAACACAAAGTAGTTACTCAAGAGGCCCTGCCATATCAACCAGGCTGCGCCTCAACTCACTGCCCAACATTTTAATTAAAACCACTCAAAAGTTTGCCCTGGCTGGTGTGGCTCAGTAGAACGAGAGCCGGCCTGCAAACTAAAGGCTCTGCAGTTTGATTCCCACTCAGGGTGCATGCCTGGATTGTGGGCCAGGTCCCCAGTAGGGGGTGTGCGAGAAGCAACCACACATTGATGTTTCTTTCTCTTTCTCCTTCTCTTCCCCTCTCTCTAAATATAAATAAATTAAATCTTTTAAGAAACACTCAGAAGTTTAAGGATCAGCTATTGAACATTCCTGCTTTAACACTGGGACTCTATGTAGAAAATCTAGAACAGTTAAGTTACAGTTATAAAGGGTACAAGTTATTCCTAAAACATTAGTTTTTGAATATGTATGAGGTCAATAAAGTATAGAGAGCCAGATAAGGCTCAAGGCCCAGAAACGTGTGCAGAGAGCACTGGATAAAAGTCAGAATTGGGTTCTGGATATTGGTACAATATCTAATGAACTTTGGGAAAACATATCCCTAAGGTCTGGGGGTTTTTTTCCCATCATAAAGAAGAAATAAAATCTACTCTAATTTATTTAATGAGAATATGTTGTCAATGTGCTTTGAAAACAATAGAAGGCAAAATATTGTATTGCCACTTAAAATTTTAAGAGGGTAGATCTCAAGTTAAGGGTTCTCACCACACACACACACACACACACACACACACACACACACACACACACACTATAAGGGCAGGAAGAGACTTTAGAAGTTGATGGGTATGTATATTACCCTGATTGTGGTAATGATTTCAAGGGTTCATACATATGTTCAAACCCATCAAACTGCATATATTAAACATGTGTAGTACTTTGTAAAAAAATCACACCTCAATAAAGCTGTTTAAAAAAGACTAGTGATTGCTAATTGTGATTTGCAACAACATCAAGGGATGGTGTGATACCCAAACATTCTCAAAATACAATGGATTTCCCTTTAGTTTCATCTGTCAAACAGCAAATTTGGTTGAGAGGGTACTGCTATGAAATCAAATGGTAATCAGAATCAAATCCTGAAAGGCTATGCATTGCTGGAGCTGGAGCTAACAGCCCTCCTGATGTCCCCGGCACTGAAAGGTCATTTGATGATGGCCTGCTGTCCTTTCACTCAGCTTTCTCATTGCTATCCCCCAGACCTGACTGACAAAACTCCTGGGACCTATGGTAGGTCCCAGGAGCTAGGTTAGACAGTCATGAGCAGAGCAAGCATGATGGGCCAGGTACAGAAGGTCACCAGGGTGGAAAGCTCTGGGTACCTAGCAACGGGCAAAACTGGGAAAACAAGGACCTCACTTCTCAGGGTAATCTTTCCTCCCCTAGCATATCGCAGGTCATGCAGTTTAGACCCCCACCTTTCATATTAATGGTCATGCAGTTCAGACCCTCCCCTGACCTTATCTCCCCTGGCATGTAGCTAGTCCTGCCGGTTAGATCCCCTTGGAGTGGGAACCAACAAGGAGGCCGGACAATAGCCCTTGAGCATTAAGCCCACAGGACAATGAGGTTCTGACCCACATCAAATACATTTAGGCCTCCGTTGTGTTTCAGCTCCAGGCCTAGAAATCGGCAAAACCATGGCTGACATTAGGACCAGCTGCAACGACTAATGAACCTCTGCCCTGGTTCTGACCAATCAGTGGAGACCATGACCATGAAAGGACACACCTGGAAAGCTGGTGCATGTTCCTCTGGGATCCTCTCATGAGAGATCCACAAAAATACCCTCAAGATGGAGGACCCAGTGTGGCTCTCTATACATACAGCACTTCTGCGCCTTTCCCCACCCACTTCCCCAGGCACACTTCCCTCATCTCTCTCTCTCTCCAAAGCTCCAAGAGCCCTGCATTTGCCTCTGTAACTTGTTTCCTGATCCTATTTCTTCTACCTCTGTGACTTTCTAAATGCACTTTCTCTTATAGTTTGTATCTTGACTCTGAATTCTTTCTCAGCCTAAACTCAAGTACCGAGTTTGCTCAACCGAAGTCCAGTCTGATTCCACGGGTCTATCACCTGGTGCCAATGTTGCCAACAGGCCCTACTTGTGATTACCAAAATAACCTTACTGAAAAAGGCAATCATTACTTGCAAACAACCTGAAGTGGTTGTGTCAGTTTGAGAATAAAGTCACGATGAGTTAGAAACTGCCAGATCAGACTGGCATGCACTAAGGAAATAAAGGCAGCTATCAATGGCTGGTTGCCCATGTAAAATGAAAATGGCATCTCCAGCTCTCTGTGCTAAGACAACCACTTCCAGACCCTCCCTGCCAAACACACACACTTCTGAAACCCATAGCATCTGACAGTACTTTTTAAATCTTACAAATTTGCAAATTGATTTACTAACTTGTTGTTTTTTTGACTTAGGAAGGAGATGGGTAAAAAGTAGAGGAAACTAAGTCCATTTTTATAAAAAGGAACTCACTCTAGGCTATTTTGGCAAAAGAACTAGCCAAATTGCAGAAATCATTCTAAGTCACATTTTCCAAACCCAAATTATTTATTTCCAGTTATAAAGCACACTGAGTAGTAGGAAATCAATAATGATGAGAGTAATGGACAACACTATATTGGAGCACCTTCTATGTACAAGGTACTTTACATATATTATCTATATTCATCATAATAACCCATGTTAATATCCTACATTTCAAATTCAAATAAAAATGAGTCTCAC
Organism: Carollia perspicillata; assembly: GCA_004027735.1. NCBI lineage: Eukaryota > Metazoa > Chordata > Mammalia > Chiroptera > Phyllostomidae > Carollia > Carollia perspicillata. Next base: position 12,113 of record PVKM010041475.1, read on the forward strand.
CGAGATAAATGTGCCACAAATCAAGCAAATGGCAGAGGTGAGATCCAAACCAAGATATCTGAAAGCCCAGATTTTTAGATGACAATCAAAGTTGATGGAACATCTCTCCCTTTCCTAATCCAATCAATCTCTTTCCTACCCTCCTTATCCCTGTCCCTGTCCCCGTCATGTCCCCCTCCCTTCTACATACATGCATGCACTCATTTACAAAGAAAGGCAATACAGTGTAGCGGGCTGATAATGGGGTTTAATAAACAAACCCACACTGAAGCTCTGACCCTTTCATTTACTAGATGCAAAATTTCAGTGGTAAAAATTACTTATGGACCCCGATTTCTCATTATAGTTAATTAATTTAAATAAATGTACACTGTCTAGTACAAAGACACTTGCTGTATTTGTTGCCTTTTCCCTTGCTCTCTTTAGATAGCCTGAAGACCAAATGAAGATGAAGTAAAAATACCTGTATAAGCAAGGTCAGCAAGTGGTTCTAGTGACCTATAAAACACATATGGTTAAGGAACTGTTAACGACTTTGTGGCATCTAACCACAATTTTTATCCATAAAATAAAGGAGAAAATATATCATGGTCACATGGGATTTAGCCTATGAATGTAAGGTTGGTTCAGCATTCATAACTCGAACAATGCCATTCACAGTATCGACAACCTAAGGAAGAACTCCGTACCATTATTTACTTAGATGCAGAAAAAGTATGACATTCATTCAACAGCTATTTATGCTTTTTTAAAATACTCATTTAACTAGAAATAGAAGGGAACGTCCTCAGCCTAATAAATAGTATCTATGAAAAACATACAGCTAACTTATACTTAATGGTGAAAGACTGAATGATTTTACCCTACTCTAAGGAACAAGGCAAGGAATTCACTCTTACCAGTTCTACACATCTAACCACATGGAAGTCCTAGTTAATGCAGTAAGGCATGGAAAACAAATACAGATAAAATTGGACAGGATAAATAACTCTTTTTTT